>SNQJ01S0064245.1:13836-38901 GCA_010110895.2 Picea sitchensis
TGTATGTAAAAATAAGAACTACAGTTGCTAGGCAACTGTGTCCTTCACTCCATGATGACTTTGCAGAGAATGGAACTTTTTCTCAGTGAAGGTCTTCGTGAAGATGTTGTCATCTGTTCTGCTGAAGGACATAACTATAGGTCGATGATCCCCTCATGTACTAATTCTCGGATGTAGTGCATGTGGATCTCTATGTGCTTCATCTGTTGCCTCTGAACTGGATCTCTACATAACTTCAGAGTGCTATGTTGTCACACCAGATGATGATCGACCGATGAAACTGAATGCCCAACTCAGTGAGAAAATGTTGTAGCCACATAGACTGAATGGTTATGTTAACTACCCCTCTGTACATTTCCTCGGCTGAAGATAGAGAAATGGCAACTTGATTCTTGCTCGACCAATAGATAGGCCTGGAACCAAGACTGAGTGAGTAACCATATGCGGACTTGTGATAAGTGTTATCTCCAACCCAATCAGAATCAGTGAACCCCATGAGATCTAATGTAGAGTCTGTTGTGTTATGAGGAAAATCTCTTTATGGCTAGGGTGAACCACAATAGATGGAAATGAATGCATAAATCAACTCTGTCCCAACAATATTCTATATAAACCAATGTGCAAGGGATAATAAAGAGGCCTACCTCATCCAGATGTTCGATGATGTCCACCATTGAGCACTTTGACCCAAAGCTATATATACCTGTAACAAGTTCTCAACAAACAAGAAAAAACAAGCATATGGTGGAAATATAAAAGGTTAACACATTATATAGCATAATCCATTAATATACATAACAAATACACCCATGGATAATAATTCATATATTTTCAAGACATGAATTGGACGGGAAGAGAGTATTTCTATTAATAAATGATCATCAGAAGTGAAAATGTTACAGACTTCCGTGTCGGCACGGTTTGGAACCGAGAAACTAAGTTCCTTCTAGCTGGGCTTCCACCACTTCAATTCTTCACCAAAGTCAAGCTCATAGAAGGGAGACAATGAGGTTATCCATCAATAAGGGAATATCTTGGGGGTTGAACACTTTGTTCAGACTTAAAGGACAAAGGGATGCAGACTCAATATGAAGTAAATAATTTCTCCAGAGTAACTTTGCTCTCGAAGTTGAATTCTTTTTCTTATTGTCCATAGCTAGGAATTGGCCTCTATAGCCTTCAAAATGCAACTAAAGGGCCGAGTCATAACATTTAGTGTATATGGAAGGCCAAGGATCAGATATCTCCTATCGTGACATGGAAACCCGACATTTAATTTTGAATTTCTGGAACAAATCCTGATGTACGCGGGCTGCAGTGGAGTAGCCTGCATATACGCTTGTTGTATAGGGTGCGAGATGCGTACAAGTGGAAAAAAATGTATTTTTGTTTCTGGATTATAGTAACAGGGAAGACAAGTCTGCATAGGGAAATGGAATAAATCCCTCTCTACAAGATTGCCTAGGGTGAGGCAAATCTTGGTCTAACATATGCCCCCTAATGTGTGAGGTTAGAGGAGTATCTACAATGGCCAAAATACATTATAAATAACCCATAAGTGGAGTGGTAGAGAACCAACTGGATGAAATCAGTTGCTCATTACATTCTGCATTGACTTTGCATACATGGCTACCAAAAATACACTACAGATCCATGTGAAAATATACCAAACAAGTGTTCATGGGTATGAATAGGAAAATACAAATGCAGTTACATGCCAATAGTTGTCATAGTCACAAACAAGGCCCAGTAGAACCTGTCTCAAAACCAATCTGAAGATATCTATATACTGTGGAGTATAATCGGATCTCCCATGAAAACTGAAGTCATATAGGTACTAGTCCAATGAAAAGGAAGCAACAACTCAGGAAAGTTGTGGCCACATAGTGATGTCTTCAAGTCTTCTACACAATCCTCCAAAGGTGTAAGTATACATTATGTGAATAAAGGAGTTGAGGTCGAACACAATGATACATAGTTCAATTACTGGTCATTGACATATACTGTTAACAAATGCGAGACAACCTACCAATAATCAAAGTAGGTATTGTTAGCAACAATTTTTGTCTTGGGCACAAAAGTACCCAGGTATGCAGGTTGCACGAGAAGCGCCCAAGTGCAGAGCGAGAGGATCTCTTTTCATCTTCCAGGTCAAGCGAGCGGGAGAAGTTTTGTTGTTAGCAGCCAAGATCCACCTATAAAGCTGATCGGCGGTCATCGGGATTTCAGGGCTGCCAAGTTGCGTAGGATTTAGCACAAAAGGTAGCACCCATAGTTCAATACAGATCTGGGTCATCTGATCCAGTTAAGACAGGTGGCAGCCAGTCAGCATTGCGGGGATCGATGTTTCAGGGGACAAGGGACCTCCCATTGGTTGCAGCCGAAATTGTCGATTGGCGAAATGCCAAGGGAACCTTTGGAGCCAAGCCCATGGTCCTAGCGCCAGGTCACATCAAGCGAGCCTAGGAATGAAGGCGATCACCTTTTAAATAATGAATGCTACCTCATCCCTTCATCTTAAGGACACGCAACGCACATCTGTACCATGTCGGCATTTGGGAGTTCGAGGGGTAAGTGCTCCTCATCATTTCACATCTCAAAACCTTGAATCCCGAAGCGCTGAAAGCGCCCAGAATCGGGCCCATGGTTTTGGCGCCTGATCACAAAGGAGCAGGCCTGAAGGAGGGGCGCTAATGTTTATCATTTGGCAAGACAGGTCCCAAAGCACCGAGAATTATCTTAGCCGCTCATCATGGAGGAACGCATGGTGAGCGATTAGGTTCTTTGTCTTTTCGCCCATCGTGATTTCAAAGTGCAAGTAGTAGCTCTTTCATATCCGTGAAGCATGAAGCGTCGAAGACATCGTGGACCCGGTCCCACAGTATTACCGAATTAATTTAGGACCATCAGATCGGTGGGGGGATGCGTGGCGACCGTTAGGCCCTCCCAACATTTCGCCCATCACAACTTTGAAGAGAAAGGACCCACTCCTTCCTATCCATGAACCCCAAAACGCTGAAAGTACTCTGGAAGATAGGCGTAGGGTCATAGCCTGTGGTCACTTGAGGGAGTAGAAAGGGCTGTACAAAAGGGGCCAAAAGCACCGAGTTGAGTTTCAGAAGGGGGGCATTGTGTTCTCCAGATGCTGGTTCGGCGTGATCCAAATCCCGATACCTGCCTGAAACGAATGAAGAAGAGAGAAGGTGGTTGAAACCTCGCCTCATGCATTAATTGCAAGGTATAGATGTCCCAGCTGAAAATCTACCCGAGATGGTCCTTTGTATTGGTTCTTTCCATGGAATCCATGCCGAGTCCTCGACTCGTCAGGGAAGCCTATGCACGCTAATTCAGCATTTAAAGGCTCAGATACCCTCTGGCGCGAGCCATGCAGAATTAAGGTGGCGTATGACATAGGAGTGCGGGTCAGATTTGATTGAAGAGACTCCTCATCCTGAAAGTCTAGAAGGCCTCTGTTGGGCAAGTGTTTTGAGTATATATACTTAGTTTTGATATTTTTCAAGGTATCGATGGTAGAGCGAAGCTCCCAACTGTAAAGTTTTAACATACACTCTAGTTCTGTGGTTATGCATCTGTATGTAAGATTTCTTGTTTAATGATAGACAGTTTTCTCACCCCATCTAGTTTTCATCTCATACTAAGAGATTTCGTGATTGACTGATTAGCGTGAATTATTTCAATTATGTTATGATAAAGGATTTATTGTTGCATTGTTGTATTCTCCAGTTTTCTGCATTTGGATGTAAGAAGATCTTGTGTTTAGATGTTTTTTCCTATAGTCTGTTAGAAACCTGATGTTTATGACAGACCTTTGCAGTTCTCTTATACAAGTCTTCCCCCTACTCACCCTTACTACAACTCACTGTCCGAAGTTTATCTAAGACCTCACTTGCCCATGCATGCCTGGCCTAGTTTCGGAGTTAGAACAACATTGTTTTGAGTTAACCTCCATTAGATCACCCCTTTTTATAAACAAATTGTGACATAACTTGATGGGCGTCGGGCTCTGCTCCTGCTGTAATCCAGGAGTGACTTCCATCGCCAACATTTCTAGCGCCGTTGTCGGGGATGAAGTTGAAAATTTTCCCCGAGATTGAACGACATTGAGCCTCTGATTCTGAGGGTGCATCAGGTATCAGAGCCTTCGAAGATTGCTACTGTGTACCTGGAAAATCCATTATGACGACTCCACTGTGGCGAACCTGTCGTGTCAATTGTGGCTTTTAGAGGCAGGCACACGCGGTCCCACCCACAACTGCCTCTAGCTACACTTGAAACCGATTCAGAGGTGGTTCTCGGAAAAGGAAAGGCCTCTGAAGGAGAAGTTGTCGCCACCGAACCAGGTAATCTGCCATCTCCTTCTCTAGGAACTCCATTTTCTCCTCAGTTTCTTAGCAGACCGCTTTCTGAAGTTTCCCGTTTCCTGAATTTCGAGAGTGTTCCTGTTGAGGTTTCCCCCCCTGGTCCAGGATTGGAGGGAGAAATCCTTGTCACTCCCCTCTCCCCTGAAGCTGTACCTTGGCATAGACCCAGGACCATAGAAGATTTCCCCACTCCTCCTCTTGTTATTGTTGTCGCTTCTACACAAAGAGAAGCATCCGTCGGATTAAGCTCGCTAGCCTTTTCCCTAAATCCCATATTGTTTCCCACTCCCCTTAGAAGCTCATCCCCAGTATCCCCTTTTCGGGCTTCTTCTCCTCCGAGTTCTCCTCCACGTAATATCCCTATGGCAGGATAAAATCCCCCTATGACCAGAATGGAAGCTATTATAGCCACTAGGTATTCTCCCCTTGTGTTACCTCAGCCTCTCAATGCCCTCCCAGCAGATGGTTACCTCAAGCAGCTGCCCAAGTTTACAGGTGAGGGGGACATAACTGCAGAAGAACACCTAGAAGCCTTTTACAGTTTTACAGATGATAATGTTATCATGCATGCAGATGTATGGATGAGGATTTTTGTCCACAGTCTTCAAGGCAAGGCTAGAAAATGGTTTAAGGCCCTGCCTCCTGGATCTATTGATGGGATCGAAGCTTTGGATAGTGCCTTTTTAAGACAGTGGGGAGATAAAAAAGACTTCATGTATTACATGATAGAGTTTGGGTCTTTGAAGAGAAAAGAAGGGGAGTCTGTCTCTGACTTCTCCAAGAGATTCAATAAAATGTACAATAAAATCCCTGCTGAGATAAAACCCTCCGAAGCCTCTTCAAAGATCACTTATGCTAGCACCTTTGATCTCGATTTCTGCCTCCTGTTGAGAGAAAGAAGAGCCACTACTCTGGCCCACATGCAGGATGCAACCGTGGAAGTAGAATCTAACTTATTGTTTGTTGACCGACTCAGGAACACCGCTGGTAGGAACATATCCCGGAAGAGGCCTGAAGCTTCCCCATCCAATTCATCTCCCCTACCCCTTCAGACAGATGAGACAGATAGAATGCTAAAATCACTTTCTGCCAAGATGGAAAGGTGGGAACTAGAAGGGAAGCCCATCTACATAAATCCCCAAAATACAGATAGTAGAGGTTTCAGGAAGCCTAATAACAATGTGCCACAAGATTTTCCTAGGGAACAAAGGAGCAGAGATAGAGATGATCAGAAGGTTCAGAGCCCCCTCCAGAACAACCTAGTTTCTCCTGAGGAAGGTGAGGAGGTGGATGAACTCGACCCCGAGATCCACTGCATCGAATACACTTCCCCGTTTCCTCATTTGACTCAATCTACATATGAAGAATCCCTTATCAACACTCAAATCAACGAGTTGAGCAGAGGGGAAAAGGCCAACAACACTCCTAACAGATATAATCTGAGGTCAAAAAAGAAAGAAGGGGATTTTGATAACTAGGATCAGCCCCCCATGGTGGAAAGGCCTACTAAAGCTGCAACAACCACTACTAAAGAAAAGAAAACTCAGGATGCTTCGCCAACAACCAAGGAACCTGTCACTGAGGTAAGGGAAGTTCCTAAGCCTATTCCCTCCTTCAATTTTGAGCATGAGATTCAGAAGATTAGAATTCCTGTACCCCTATCTGAACTAGTTAAAAATGAAGATTTCAAAAATTCCCTCTCCAAGCTGCTACAATCAGAGCCCCCCCAGCCTTCCACTGACTCAATAAATCTCCAAGATGAAAAGCTAGCAGTTTTCCTAGGGCCCATGGTAGAAGATAGAGATGATTCATCTCCTCCCTTCTACACATCCCTGAACATACATGATAAAGTGTTGCATAACAGTGTCATGGATTCAGGGGCTTCCCATAACCTTATGCCCAAAGTAGTAATGGAAGAATTCGGGCTGGAGGTGACAAAAACTTATCATGATTTGTACTCTTTCGATTCAAGGAGAGTGTAGTGTCTAGGAGTCATCAAAGACCTGGTGGTTTCTTTGTTTCAGCTACCCATGAAGAGTGTGCTCATGGATATTGTGGTAGCTGGCGTCCCCCCCAAATTTGGTATGTTGTTGTCTAGATCCTGGATAAAAAAGCTTGGAGGAACATTACAGATGGATCTTACGTATGCCACCATTCCAGTCTTCGGAGGGGAGAAAAGGAGGTTATATAGAGAAGCTCAGTTGGCCTACATTGTTAGTGACGAAGCAAACCCCACCAATCACCCCATCTTTTCACTTGACACCGATTTGGGGTCTATTTTATTGAAGCTCACTGATGCTCTTGAAGACCCTTTCCAAGTCAAAAAGCAGCCCAGTCTTGATTATCTATTTCCCCCTCCAACCCCCTCTGTTTGGAAGATGTTTTTCAATGGAGCTTCTTCTAGCGAAGGTGCTGGTGCTGGAGTGGTCTTCATATCACCTTGTCAAGAGGCCATATCCTTGTCATACAAGATGGAATTCAAAACCACCAACAACGTGGCAGAGTACGAAGCTCTTGTTCTTGGTATGAGGGCTATGAAGGAAATGGGAATTAAGGAGATAGCAATATTTGGAGATGCTGAGTAGATTATCTAGCAAGTCAGAAATGCTTATCGTGATAATAATCCCCAGCTCAGAAATTACAGGAATGAAGTATGGGACTGGATTGATAATTTCTTCTTGGCTTTTAACATTTCTTTCGTTCCGAGGGGGGAAAATACTTCAGCCGATTCTTTAGCTGTCTCAACTAGTTTGCTCAAAATTCCTCTGCCACCTATGATAAAAAACGATGTTGGAATAAAATATAGGCCCTCTGTACTGGACAATGTTAAGCATTGGAAGGTATTTGAAGATGATTTGGAAATTGAAAAATTTCTCCAATCTATTGATGAGTTTTCTGCGTTGCACATTGATCAGGATCCTGACCCGGAAGGTGACCCTCACCCTGAGATGTTTTTAAATGAAATTGCTAATCACCAGATTATTCAGCTGCCTAGTAATCACATTCCAAGGGGACTAGTCCCTTTAGAGAGACTGTTCGATGGGAATGATGTGGCAGTAAAGGGTAAGGTTTCAAATGAAGATGCTGATACAGCCGAATGCAACATTGGCACACATGAGGAGCCTAGGTTTGTCAAATTATCAAGCAACCTGACCAATGAACAAAGGACAAAATATACTGAATTATTAAAGGAATTCACTGATGTGTTTGCGTGGACCTACGAAGACCTCAAGACTTATGACACATCTGTCATTGAGCACAAGATCCCACTGAAGGAAGAGGCTAGGCCATTTAGGTAGAAGCTAAGACAGATAAATCCCATGTTGCTGCCTGTCATGGAGAAAGAAGTGAAGAAGTTGTTAGAGGCCCGGATCATCATCCCCTTGAGATATTCTGAATGGGTGGCCAATTTGGTCCCGGTGAGGAAGAAAAGTGGAGAAATCAGGCTTTGTGTCGACTTCAGGAACCTGAATAGGAGCTCAAAGAAAGACAATTACCCCCTACCTAAGATGGAACACATACTGCAGAGGGTAACTGGTGCATCTAGGATATCCATGATCGATGGGTTTTCTGGCTATAATCAGATATCGGTCATGCCTGAGGATAGGGAAAAGACAACCTTCACCACTCCTTGGGGCATTTTCATGTATGCCAAAATGCCATTTGGACTAATGAATGCAGGAGAAACATTTAAGCGAGCCATGGATATAGCCTTCATCAGGGAGAAAGACCACTTTGTAGTGATCTACCTAGATGACATCACAGTCTTCTCCAGGTCTGATAAAGAGCATTGCTATCACTTAAGGAAAGTTTTCTCGAAGTGTCGGAGGTTTGGTCTTTCCCTAAATCCCAAGAAATCCTTGTTTTCTATGATGGAGGGCAAGCTATTAGGCCATATAGTATCAGCGGAAGGAGTGAGAATTGATCCCAGCAGAGTGGAGGCAATTCAAACCCTGTCGCTTCCTATATCCAAGAAGGAAGTTCAGACATTTTTGGGGAAGATTAATTTCTTGAGGAGATTCATCTCAAATTTTGTTGAGTTGGTGAAACACATCACAACCATGCTCAGGAAGGGAAATGAAGTGAAATGGACCTCTGAACCCAGGGAATATTTTATCCGAATAAAAAGGGCATTGAGTGAGGCACCTATGCTGATCAATCCTGACTATTCCAAAGAGTTCCTAATTTTCTCTTTTACTTCTTTTGATATAGTAGCAGTGGTCTTGTTGCAGACAAATGAGGAAGGGCGAGTAAAACCCATTGTCTTCTTCAGCAAGGCATTAAGAGATGCAAAGATCAAGTATGAAATCATGGAGAAACAGGCTTATGCCTTAGTGAAAGCTCTCAAAGCTTTCAGAGTCTATGTCCTGCACTCAAAGGTGACCACATACGTTCCTTCGGCTTCTGTGAAGGACATCCTTGTACAACCCGATATAGATGGGAGAAGAGGCATATGGAACGCTAGAATCCTGGAATTTGACTTGGAGATAAATCCCACCAAGTTGGTTAAGGGGCAAGGTTTAGCCAAGTTACTGGTTGAATCCAATTACGAATCCTTGGGGGTTAGTTTCATCAATACTTGCTCAGGAACTCAACAAGCTAAGTTGCCCAGCCGACGCTCTCAGGACGGCTTATCATTGACAGAATGTGCTTGGTATCGTGACATTTTGTACTTTCTGCAGGAGTTGAAGCCCACGGATGGAATGGGTAAAAGTAAGGCAAGAGATTTAAAGCTCAAGGCGGTCAGATATTGCCTCATTGGGAAAGTCTTGTACTGGAGAGACCCTCTGGGGATGTTGTTGAGATGTTTGAACCCACCAGAAGCCCAGAAAGTTATGCTTGATTTCCATAGAGGACTTTGCGGGGGGCATCATTTTTGGAAGACCACAGCTCACAAAATCCTTAGGGCCGGGTATTACTGGCCCACTTAATCTGTTGATGTCAGCAGAGAAATCAGGGCCTGCATCAAATGCCAGAAGTTCTCAAGAAAGCAGCAGCTTAGACCACTACCATTGAAACCTGTAGTGGCTTCAACACCATTTCAATAGTGGGGGCTAGACTTCATCGGGGAAATCCATCCTCCCTCAAGTGTCCAACACAGATGGATCCTGACTGCAACAGATTATTTCACCAAGTGGATAGAAGCTGCCCCCACCAGAAGTGAATCACACAAATTAATTATCAGCTTCCTGGAGGATATCATAGCCAAATTTGGCCGTCCCAGTAGGATCATCACTGATAATGCTGTTTCTTTCAAGTCAGAGCCTATAATTAAGTTCTGCGAGCAGTTCCAGATATCGCTAATTCACTCCACCCCCTACTATCCCCAGTGCAATGGTTTAGCAGAGTCCTCCAACAAAAGCCTGATAAGGATCATCAAAAGACTATTGGAGGACAACAAAAGGGCCTGGGATTCAAAGTTGAAATTTTCTCTATGGGCTGATTGAGTGACAATGAAGAAATCCCTGGGAACCTCGCCTTTTTAGCTGGTCTACGGAGCAGAGGCGGTTTTTCCCACTCAGTTTGCCTTACCTGTGGCAAAGTTTTTTCAAGATTATGAAGGAGATTTGGATCATTTGATTAGAAGTATTCATTAGATAATAGAAGTACAACAGATCAAGGAACAAGTAAGGGACGCAACTCATAGTCATCAACAAAAGGTCAAACAGGCTTTTGACAGGAAGGTCAGGAAGAAGGAATTCGAGATCGAGGATTTGGTACTTAAGTGGGATGCACCCAGACAAGATAAGGGAAAACACAACAAGTTTGACACCCTCTGGATCGGCCCCTTCAAAATCTCTAAGGTTTTCTCAAACAACATGTACAGGTTGCAAGATTTGGAGGGTGAAGAGGTTTTCAACAGCCCAGTAAATGGGCATTTTCTGAAGAAATGTTTTGTTTGAACCTTAGACGGCTCCTTTGTTTGTAAATATTGTCCTTTGGTTCTTTGATCATTTTCTTTTTTGCATATTTTCGGCTTAGTAAATGACTCCATAGCCCAATAGCAAGGTACTGAAGCTGCAGAATGAGTTCTTAGAGAATCACAGGGATGACTCTATCCCCCATGGAGCCTAATGTTAGCAACAATTTTTGTCTTGGGCACAAAAGTACCCAGGTCTGTAGGTTGCACAGGAAGCGCCCAAGTCCAGAGCGGGAGAATCTCTTTTCAGGTTACAGGTCAAGCGAGCGGGTGAAGTTTTGTTGTCATCAACTGAGATCCACCTATAAATATGATCGACGGTCATCGGGTTTTCGGGGCTACCAAGTTGCCCTGGATTTAGCACAAAAGGTAGCACCCATAGTTCAAGACAGATCTGGGTCATCCGATCGAGTTAAGATAGGTGGAAGCCAGTTAGCATTGCGAGGATTGGTGTTTTGAGGGACAAGGGACCTCCCGTTCATTGCAGTCGAAATTGTCGATCAACGAAATGTTGAGGGCACCTTTGGAGCCAAGCCCATGGTCCTAGTGCCAGGTCACGTCAAGCGAGCCTGGGAATGAAGGCGGTCACCTTTTAAATAATGAATTCTACATCGGCCCTTCATCTTAAGGACATGCGGTGCACATCCGTACCATGTCGACATTCAGGAGTTCGAGGGGTAACCGCTCCTCATCATTTCACATCTCGAAACCTCGAATCCTGAACCGCCAAAAGCGCCCAGAATCGGGCCCATGGTTTTGGCACCTGGTCACAAAGGACCAGGCCTGAAGGAGGGGTGCTAATGTTTATCATTTGGCAAGACGGGTCCCAAAGCACCGAGAACGATCTTAGNAGGTTCTTCATCTTTTCGCCCATCGCGATTTCAAAGCGCAAGTAGAAGCTCTTTCATATCCGCGAAGCGTCGAAGACATCTCGGACCCGAGCCCACAATATTACCGAATTAATTCAGGACCATCAGATTGGTGGGGGGACGTGTGGCGACCGTTAGGCCCTCCCGACATTTCGCCCATCGTGACTTTGAAGAGAAAGGACCCACTCCTTCCTATCCACGAACCCCGAAACACCGAAAGAACTCTGGAAGATAGGTGTAGGGTCACGGCCCGTGGTCACTTGAGGGAGTAGAAAGGGCTGTACAAAAGGGGCCAAAAGCACCGAGTTGAGTTTTAGAAGGGGGGCATTGTGTTCTCCAGATGCCGGTTCGACATGATCCAAATCCCGATACCTGCATGAAATGAATGAAGAAGAGAGAAGGTGGTTGAAACCTCACCTCACGCATTAATTGCAAGGTATGGATGTCCCAACTGAAAATCTACCCAAGATGGTCCTCTGTACTGGTTCTTTCCATGGAAGCCATGCCGAGTCCTCGACTCATCAGGGAAGCCTGCACACGCTAATTCAACATTTAAAGGCTCAACTACCCTCTGGCACAAGCCATGCAGAATTAAGGTGGCGTATGACAGAGGAGTGCGGGTCAGATTTGATTGAAGAGACTCCTCATCCTGAAAGTCTAGAAGGCCTCTGTTGTGCAAGTGTTTTGAGTAATATACTTAGTTTTGATATTTTTCAAGGTATCAATGGTAGAGAGAAGCTCCCAACTGTAAAGTTTTAACAGACACTCTAGTTCTCTGGTTATGCATCTGTATGTAAGATTTTTTGTTTAATGACAGACAGTTTTCTCACCCCATCTAGTTTTCATCTCATACTAAGAGAGTTCATGATCGAATGATTCGCGCGAATTATTGCAATTATGTTATGATAAAGGATTTATTGTTGCATTTTTGTATTCTCTGGTTTTCTGCATTTGGATGTAAGAAGATATTGCATTTAGATGTTTTCTCCTACAATCTGTTAGAAACCTGATGTTTACGACAAACCTTTGCAGTTCTCTTATACAAGTCTTCCCCCTACTCACCCTTACTACAACTCACTGTCTGAAGTTTATCTAAGAACTCACTTGCCCATGCATGCCTAGCCTAGTTTCGGAGTTAGAACAACATTGTTTTGAGTTAACCTCCATTCGATCACCCCTTTTTATAAACAAATCATGACATAACTTGATGGGCGCCGGGTTCTGTTCCTGCTGTAATCGAGGAATGACTTCCGTCGCCAACAGGTATCAAGGCACCAAGTACATTCTTACGAGTGTGAATAGAGGAGTCAATGTCGAACACCTGAAGAATCTGTCGATCAGGAGACATTGAAGTATTCCCAACTGTCAATGGAAAAAGAGCCTGCCACTGATGACTGCAAGCCTCAAGGTACTCATAAGACTCTAGGTCCCATTTCCAGAATAAATGGGTCGAAGTTGATGGAAAGAGACCTACTGAAAGGAGAGCATTAAGGCATCTCTCATCAATCAGCATGAGGTACAAAGCAGGAGCTTCATGATTTGGTGGAAATCATATGAAGAACATGTTCACAAACCAACAACCCTTTGCATCTTTCGTGTGCGCCAAGTGCAAGTGATACATGAAAACGACCCTCTGAATAGAAGCCAATGATGAAAACTACTGACAAAGGCGAGGAAACCACCAATAAGGCTAATGGCATCTAATAAACTGCATGAATCCCAATGTGTGAATAGATGTCTTGTGTTCAAACATAAGGGAAACCACCTAGTCAATGATCGATGATGAAATGTCGATTGTTTTGTTCAAGGTTACCTCCCAATGATGAAAGTAGGGCAGGGTGCATGGTAGGACTACAATATCATGTGATTCTGAGACAAACTGAGGGTATGGCCAACATGAAAATTCAAGAGTTCTGAGGACTCCGACATCATGATACATGTGGAGGACTCCGACATCATAGACCTGATGATAAAATTATGAGATGTGGGAGGCATCAATAAAATTCTCTATAGGGACCGGAAGAGTAACCATTCGGTAGAGAAGACTCTGTAACGAGCTCAGCTTCCTCAGGCCATGCTAATCCAAAAATTATGATGATGAATGGACTCAAATAATTTTGTGCTCTTTTCAAAGGCGACATGAATACTACCGATACAAGATAATACTCCCTTATCGCCCGTCTTTTTTTGTTTTTTCATAGACAAATGAATGCTATGATATAGAGGAGGAAACAAGTGTCGCAAATAAGAAAAACTAGTTCCAGTAGTGGAACATACCTATGCTCAATGCAGGGAAGTGCATGCGGGAGATGGAAACTCAGGGGAATGTTCCCTCCTAGGTATAAGGTGTCAAATTGCGAAGGATATAAACAAGGCTCTGCTTGGTTGAGTATGCAAAACTGTTGAGGCAAATGATTTATAACGCAAAGAAAGAACCAACTATAGGCTCAATATTGAAAGCAAGGGCATGAGATGCAATCACAACCTAACGCCAAAAAATGTCCTTTTTTATGTCTTTTAGTCTACTTGGTGTGAAAAAGGGATAAACTTGTGCCAAATAGACGTCTTTTCAAAACCAATTTTAAGAGTGTGAAAGAGACAAGTTTACTCGAAAATATTTTCTCTTTTTGATAACAAGTCGGAAAAGATATTAACTAAGACTCACGACCTTTCAAATCCAATTTAACAAGTGTGAAAGGGAAAAATCACTTGGAAATATTTTTACTTTTTGATAATGAGTCGGAAAAGAGCTTAACTAAGACTTGTGTGGGAGAGTCTAGGTGACAAGTTACGGGGGAGGCCAAGGATCCCTTGCAGAACTTCTGTGGAATGTCAGTATCTTACGAATAACCAACATAATCTTGGGAAAACCCAAATATCTCCAAGTCGAGGAGGATAAAGCATTATCGAAGTATATAGTCTCCATGATAGATCATACAATATCTCTTACAGGAAAATACATAGGCGGGGGCATCAGATACTTCACAAGAATGTCCCAGTCAAAGGTGATATCCTCAAAACTCGAAGGGAGAGGACTTGGTGAAAGTAATACTCTCTCTCGTTCAGAAGGTGCAGGATCAAGAATGATGACAACATGGTTGAATGATGCATCACTCCCTGCAAGGAGATTAAGATTGACTAGATATTGCACTGGTGCAACCACTTCTTCAATTTTAGGTTGAAGAGGATGCATGGTAACAGGGATAGGGGACACATCACCCTTGACAATGGGGGTGAGGTCAGAAGAGGATTGCAACGACATTATGGCTATGTCAATCAAAGAATAAATAGGGTGTGGGGAAACCAAGGACGCCTCAACACTCGAAGGGCCCTTAGGTGAGCTCCATGCTTCTGGTAACCTAACAGTTGTTGGACACAAATGAGTGAGGTGATCTCCTTCACAAGTTGTGAAAATAAATTTAGGCTTATGTCTGAGATGTCTAGGTTTCTCAATGCCCCCGATGTCAATTATGATAGTTGGTGACATGCTCTCAACATAATAGGAAAAGTCGAGAGAGTCATTTCCTACATGATGCACAGAGGTTGGAGACCTGGCATTGATATGACTCGTGGTGATTAGGGTAATTCCCCCAGCGTGACTAGCAGCAGTCGGGTGCGGGTTGTCAACATGACTTGTAGAAGTTGTCGACCCATCCTCAACATGACCGACAGAGGTTGGTGATGGAGCTCCAGTATGACTAACAATTAATGGACTAGCGGTGATTTGTAGCATTTGATGTGAAGGTACAGGGAAATATTGACTTTGAAACATTGTAGGCTAGGAAAGGTCCTGGTTTACCCCCTGTCCCTGTCCAGAAAGGTAGTATCCTTCGTTTAATTGATTTAAAGAAGTCTGAGTGGGCATCATCACTCAAGTATTCGAAGAGACAGAAGTGTGATAAGGAATATTCGAGTGAGGATATATGTTTCCCCCTTGTGAAGGGGTTCCATGAAGCAGGTAGCTCGAACCATAAAACTGATTCTCCCTATATGAAACACCCAGGGATATATGAGGACTCACCATGAAAAAAGTGTTTGAAGGAACCGACATGGCGGACGGAGGATACATGGATGGAGTGTAATAAGTAGAATAAGCACCCATCTGAGTATTGGCTTCTGAAAGAGCATAACTAGGACTGGATCTGTAAGAGGGGAGGTGCCAACCTCCCATCGTAAAAAAAGGTTGAGGGACACAACTCATATCAAATGAAGACATCGGAATTGGGGCCATGGTGCCCCCAGATCCAATGCTAGGATTCATATAAGTGGACCAGGGAGAGGATTGAAAAGGTGAAGGCATATCAACAAGAGAATGACTAGAGACCCAAGGTGTGAACTGAGTACCATATTTCTACACACCATTAAGAAAAATGGAAAGATTCGTCCCCATGATAGGATTAGGCATCATGGGGTAGGTAGTGGTGAACGGAGGATTCAAAGGAACTCCACTATCCATGATAAAGAGAACTCAATATAAACTCTTAAGGCCAACTACTAATCAAAGAGTACACCAAAAGTCAAATGACCAATATGCATGCAAATGGGGTAAAGTGGTTGAGTGGCCTCCCTCCCTAAAGGAGGTATGTCTCACCCAAGAGGGGCCTGAGACTCCCTACTAAAGATCATAGGTAACTGAATCAGTTAGAAGGGCCCTCATTGGAATAAGTCGGTCATATCCCCCTAGAAAGGTAATCCTGCATAAAGGTTGTGTGTTGTCCGACCCTTATCTAACCCAGGGTACCTACAGAATAACCCCTGCAAGTAACCTATGAGACACCTAAGTCAAGCAACTAATAAACCACTGTATAATCGATGCACAGACGAGCAGTCGTAATTCAGGTCCACTGTATGGGCAGGGTAAAAAAGACCAAAACCTTGAAAGAACTGCCTCTCACGGAGGTAAGGGCACTAACAAGATCCCCAGATACAAATAGATCCCCAGATATGAATAGATCCCTAGAAATATCTCTGATGCTAGGAAGGTATCGAGGGGATATCCCTTAAACCAACTTCGCATGACCTTGTGATTAACTCTGGTGTGAGCGGAGCCTCCTGATATTACTAATTATACAATGGATTTCTCTACTCCCTGACTCAGACACATATGTTTATTTAGTTGCCTTGGAGAAGTTTACTCACAAAATCCTATTCCAAGGCATTAAATCCTAGGCTAGTTTGTGCACCCTAGAAAATAAAATCATGACTAGTGAATTTTAAATTATAGTATTGATTTTAATAGCCGTGATTACTCAAAAAGGTATGGTAGTGAAACTCATGGTGTTATGACTTTGCAATAGAAGTAAATATGAAAATAATGCAAAGTCCTAACTTTAACTTTCAATGAATGATATGCTTCTAAAAACGATGAAATTTTCAAATTCAACTCTGCAATTCGGAATTAAAAATGCAATCTTTCACTATATGCACTAAGCTAATGATAAAAACTCAAAAGAAAAAAAATGTCAAGCAATGCAAAATGCCTATTTTTTTGTATTTTCAATATATCAAAACTAAAAATGCATGGACTAAAAAGTAACTTGATATATAGCCCTACTGTGTATAAAAAAGAGATAACTCTAGCAAGAAACCAAGCAACAAAACACCCAGCCCAATGTACAAGGAAAATAAAAATGAAAAGATGAAGAGAAAGATTCCACACATAAATTCAACCAAAAGAGGGTTTTCTATCATCCTATAAGCATTTAATAGGCACTACAAAGACCCAAGAAGGCTCAACAAGCATCAAATCCAACCTAGCAAACACCAGACTAGACAAAAATGGAAGGAAAATGGATGTACGCGACTGTTCAGGAAAACATAGCATATATACGCAACTTACAGTGAGACAACCTACGTGTACACGCGACTGTCAAGGAAAAAGGTGCGTATATGATTTAAAACAAGGATAGGCAAATGAGAAAGGATGAAAACTCAGACCCAGAGTGAACAAGAGCTGTCAAGCAATGATGCGACAAGAACCAAAATAGAAATGAGAGCAATCTAAGGAGAAAAGTACTTCAAAACCTAAGAAATACGATTCATCCCCAGTGTAGTCGCCAATTCTGTTACAAGGAAAATATCTCTATGGCTAGGGTGAACCACAACAGATGTAAATGACTGAAGAAATCAACTCTGTCCCAACAATATGTTATATAAACCAATGTGCAAGGTAGATAAGAAATAGGCCTACCTCGTCCATATGTTCCATGATGTCCACCATTGAGCACTTTGACCCAAAGCTATATATACCTGCAACAAGTTCTCAACAAATAAGAAAAAAAAACATATGGAGGCAACATAAAAGGTTAGCACATTAGATAACATAATCTATCAATATACATAACAAATACGCCCATGGATAATAATTCATATATTTTCAAGACATCAATTGGATGGGAAGAGAGTATTTCTATTAATAAATGATCAACATAAGTGAAAATGTTACAGACTTTCATGTCGACATGGTTCAGAACTGAGAAACTAAGTTCCTTCCAACTGGGCCTCCACCAAAGGCAATCTCATAGAAGGGAGACAATGAGGTTCTCCATCAATAAGGGAAGAGCTTGGGGGATGAACACTGTGTTCAGACTTAAAGGACAAAGGGATGCAGACTCAATATGAAGTAAATAATTTCTCCAGAGTAACTTTGCTCTCGAAGTTGAATTATTTTTCATCTTTTCCATAGATCGGGATTGGCCTATTTATAGCCTTCAAAATTCAATTGAAGGGCCGATTTAGAACGTTTCTAGTATATGGAAGGCCAAGAATTAGAGATATCCTATCGTGACATGGAAACCCAACATTTAATTTTGATTTTATGTCACAAATCCTGATGTATGCGGGTTGTAGTGGAGCAGCCTGTGTATACGCTTGTTGTATAGGGTGCAAGATGTGTACAAGTGGAAAAATTTGTATTTTTGTCTCTGGATTCTAGTAACAGGGAAGACAATTCTGCATAGGGAAATGGAATAAGGCCCTATCTGCAAGATTTCCTAGGGTGAGGCAAAACTTGCTCTAACATGCTGCATAATGAATCCCAAAGGTGATGGTGCCCTGTATGTATCGAAGGATACACTTTGAAACCTTCCAATGCAGCTCATGTTTCTCCTGCATGAAATTGGAAACTGCATCAACTGCATAGGAGAGGTCTAGTATTGAGTTTGTGAGATACAACAAGCTCCCCACTAGCTCTCTGTACAATGTGATATCAACCAGTGGAGTGTCCCTGCCATCCTCAAGTTTGACTCTTGATAGGAAAGGAGTCGGAGCAGACTTGCAGTCTGTCATGTGAAATATCTCAAGGAGACCTCGTGCATACTTGGCCTGAGACAATTTGATGCTTGATGCATCTTTTCTGATCTCGATTCCAAGGAAGAAGTGTAGTAGACCCATTTCCATCATAAAAAAATTGTCATGTAGAATCCTCTTGACTGCAACAATCATTGAAGTCGAGCAACCGGTGAGAAGCAAATCATCAACATATAGAACTAGGAGTAGAAGTGAATCACCTGTCCTGATCATGTAGACATTCAGGTCTGATTTATAATGTACAAAGTTCCGTGACAACATGTAGGAGTCCATATTGGCATACCATGCCCTTGGAGCTCGCTTGAGGCCATAAATAGACTTCTTCAGTCGATAGACTAAAGATGAATCCTAGATAAATCCATGGGGCTGCTCCATATAGATATCCTTGGAGATATCATTATGAAGAAATGAATTCTTCATGTCAGCCATCTGATGGATTTCCCATCCCTTGGCCGCCGCAATGGAAAGTGCTAAATGTATGGAATCCATATTCACTACTGGAGTGAAGGTATCATCATAGTCAATGCCTTGCACCTGTTGGAAGCCTTTAGCAACAAGCCTGGCTTTGTATCTACTAATATGTCCATCCACTGCACTCTTGGTCTTGTAGACCCATTTGCATCTGAAAAGTTTCCTTCCAGAAGGAAGGGGAACTAGATCCCAAGTCTGGTTCTCGAGGAAGGATTTGTAGTCCTCCTGCATGGAAGATTCCCAAAAGGGATTTCTAGCAACCTCGCCACAATACTGTGGATATGAAGACTGGACCTAGCAAATATTCCTAGAGGGAAATGGTTCAATGGAAGTGAGTGAAATAGGAGGCTCTTCAAAATCAGATTGAGTACTCCTAGTATCGGTTGGATCACCAACAAGATCCCCTGCATCCTGAAGAGTAGTATGGGCCCACTCGAGCCTCTACTCTGGCTCTCCATCTGCATCTGGATGCACTGAATATGCATCTAACTGCACTAACTTTGTATCTAGATCATTTGAGTCCTCTAAATCAGAACTCTCATCTAAAGAAGAGTCGGCATGTGCATGCTCATAATTTTGGACAGGTGGAAGAATGAAGGTGTCTGCATGTGGCTGTTGAGGTACATGCAAGACACTTTCCTTGAATTGGAAACTTCACTCAATGATGAGCCAGTTTGAGGAAATATCAATAAGTCTATATCCCTTCACATCGTCGGGGTATCCAACAAAATTACACTTTGTGCTCTGTGGATCAAGTGCCTTCCTCTTTTTAGAGGGAATTCAGGCCCATGCACGTGAAACAAAAATATGAAAGTGGGTCACTTCCATTTTGAGGCCGCTCCAAGCATCGTAGGGGGTATTATTCTTGACAGATATATGGGGAGATATGTTTTGGATGTAGGTTGCACAATTAAGTGTTTCATCCCATAGTTTATGTGGTAGTGACTTTGCATGTAGCATGGAAGGTGCCATCTCTTTTAGAGATCTGTTTTTCCGCTCAACAACTCCATTTTTCTATAGAGTACAGGGAATTGTGTGCTGCAACTGAATCCCTACCTCATGAAAAAGATTTTGGATCTCATGATTGACATACTCTCCCTCGTTATTAGTTTGGAGGACTTTGATTTTATTTCCTGACTGTGTCTCAACTAGGGCTTTGAAATATTTTAGGTGTTGAAAGACCTCGGAGTTTTGCTTGAGAAAGTAAATCCATGTGAAATGTGAGAAATCATCGAAAAAAATGAGAACAAACCTTGTTTTTCTGATTGATGGATGTGGAAAGGACCCATGAGGTCACTATGGATCAAATCTAAATGAAAGGAATCTCTCTGAGTCTTTCCTTTTTCGAATGTTTCTTGAGGGTGTTTTCTAAGAACACATCCCTCACAGATTCCTTTGGAGAAATGGATGTCTAGTAGACCATCAACCAATAATTTCTTTCTAAGTTGTTGCATATATCTAAAATTCAAATTCTTGAACCTTTCGTGCCATATCCTACTACTTTCATCAGCATGGGTCAATAGTAAAGCAGAATCTGGTTCAATAAATTCAGAAAATGTATAGAATCTAGATTTATGATTTACCCCACCGATAGAAACCATGGAATTGGTTTTCATGTCATAGATGTCCAATGCATTTGGTGTGAATATGACTTTTTTTCCGGTGCTGGAATTCGTCATCTGATACACGAAGAGAAGATTGAAATAAAGTTTGGGAACGTGCAACACATTCTCAAAGATTTAGTTGGTGAGTTCAATCCTTCCTTTGTCGGTGACCTCGACTAGAGAGTTGTCCCCCATCAAAATAGGAGGACATTTGCATGCATCTAATGAATAATAGAATAATTTTGTGGCAGCCAAGTGATGTGATGCTCCTGAATATACGATCCAAGCATCGGGAGAGGAGTTGATGGAAATCAAGGCATGGATATAATTTCCTTTCTTGGGGTTCTGATCTTCTGACTTCTTTTTCTTGGCACCCTCAGGGATGCAATCTCCAAGGTTATTTTTCTGAAGCATTTGAGTCATTATATCTATTTTTTTTTGGATTCATGTGGATTCATGATGG
Source organism: Picea sitchensis (assembly GCA_010110895.2). NCBI lineage: Eukaryota > Viridiplantae > Streptophyta > Pinopsida > Pinales > Pinaceae > Picea > Picea sitchensis. The sequence goes on from SNQJ01S0064245.1 coordinate 34,854, forward strand.
AATCCTTTATGTTAGTATGTGCATTTGTCCCCTTTTCTTCCCTTTCCACCTTTGGATATGGAGGCATCAATGAAGGTTTTGAGTACCTTTCCTTCTTAGGATTTGCATGAGCTTTCCTTTTGTATTTATATTTATATTTCTGATGTTGATGGGTGCCATCTTGCACAGTAATTGCATGTGCCTTTGGGCCTTTGATTTTTCCCATGTTGATGAGCTTGGTTTTTTCTTGTGTCAGGGATTTGATAAATTCCTCAAGAAAAGGCATCTTCTAGGTGGCTCTAGAGGAAAATTTTACTGCATGGAATGTGGATACAAACACAGATAATTCATGACCAAGTTTGGAGAGAATTGTGAGAACCATTTGTTTCTCCTCCTTAGATTTATCAACCCTGCAAGATTTGAGTTGCGACAATAAATCCTTGAATTTTGTAAAGAAATCTTGGAGATTGTCGAAGATTTTTGGATCCAATGTGAGAAATTATACCTCGAGCATGTGTCCCCTTATCTCATCATGTTTTCCAAAGAGCCTTTCCAAGGTGGTATAGGATTCATTTGGGGTTTTACATGAATATATGTGAAAAAAGAGATCGTGAGAGATGAGACTGCAAATTGTTCCGAATGTTTCATCTATTCGATTTAGATACTTGGATTTTTTTGTGGCTGATGTCGGTTTTATGTCTGTATTCAAGGTTAACCTCTAAAATCCTCTGGTTTGGAGATGTATGATTATTCTCTCCTTCCATGCAAAGTAATTGTAATGTGTAAGAATGAATTCTTTTGGGAATTCCATTTTTTTGTTGTCTTCAATCATTGGTACCTGCAACAATTTTGGTGTATATTTTGCTTAGCAGTCCATTGACTCTGATACCATGTAAATGTGTTGAACCTGCACATAATAGATCTATCTAGAAAATACCACACGCATTTGCAAAGAGAAATTGAGAAACAAGAAGAAAGAGATAAGGAACTGAAGAATTCTCATTAACCGTAATTAATAATGAATAATTCACACATAATATAATCTGTATAACTCAACCAATGCACACTGGAGGTGAAGGAAATGCGCCATAGTGGTGGTATAGAGTTATTTGGACACACACCAACAGTTACAGGAGTGAACTGCCACCTAGTCTAGTCTCTCAGGAAGTTACAGGAGTGAACTTCCACCTAGTTGAGTTAACTAGTCTACCAGTCTTCAGATAACTGACTGAAACAGAGTGAAGTGAGGAGGACATCAGGGAATATTGTGTAATACGCCAATCTGGTGATGATACCAAGGATAATGTGCATTATTTGGTGATGATCCCAATGTTTCATAGTGACAAAACCAGTGCAGCTTCTAGACTCCACTCAACTAGTCAAATTGAAGTGAAAATTGAAGAGAATATTCTCCCTAGAGGAATATTCTTCCTAAAATATAGGATATTGAATAATGGACAATAATGACTAATAAACAAGGAAAAACCTTAGGAAAAATAAATCCTAGGTGTGTGTGAAGTAACTCCAACAAGCAACGTCTAGACATCAGTTTGCATTGTCTTGAAGATCCTTTTACAATGTTCTTGGAGTTAGTAAACAAACCATGTTTTTCATATTTTATCAACATTGAACTTGTTTGCAAGCTTCTATTCGAGTTTCCATCAAGTTGGTTTTTCTTTTTACTCCTAAATAAACATGTGCAATAATTTTATCTAGTGGACAAATCACTTGCATGGTTGCATTGGGTTTTTGACTTCACTTGATTTAACATTTCACTCAACAATTATAGTAGATAGGTGTGATGAATAAGCTCTCAGTTTGAGCATTCTATCAACAATTTTTAGTTTATTTTCAACAGTGAGTTTTGTTGTAGTGTGTAGTATAATTCCAATTTGCAGTTTGGGAGCATCGCAATGGATCAGGCACAGGTCTATGATGTTCTTTGGTACCTCGCAGTCAGGACACCATCCCCAGTTGGAGTTGATGTTAGCATTGTATAATTTGTTCTAATTCAGTGATTTTGCAATGACATGACACTTTTGTAGTGCCTTCAAGTTTCATAGCACTGATTTGCTAGTTGATGGCACCATTTCTATCAAATACAAGAATTTGTTATTTGAGACAAAACTTATAAGGTGGGAAAATAAAAAATTTGTTTTACAAGTTTTTTTGTGCTCTTAGGTTTTTGCAGGGTTATTGTTTCATTTTTATAAAACATTGGGCCCAAAGGCCCAATATTGAACTCAATCCCTGATCTATCAAGTATTCAAGCGATACTACAATCTAACACACAACAACAACAAGGTGCATGCAAGCCATCACTCAATACCGAGCGCCAAAGTCCAAGCCAAGCCAAGCCAAGCCAAGCCACTAGGGAGAAGGGTATAATTGCACTACGCGTCAAAATATATGGAAAGGTTTGGATTATTTAAACAATAAAGGTTTCATTCACCATGTCAATGTGGGATATACCCCACCGAGTAAACAAAAAAAAAAAGCAATGTTAAACTCGTTAAAACCTCGATGCCAAGTGTGAAGGGAAACATCCATGTGTCGATGATACAATGATGAGAGGAGCACATGATTCTAAATGGCTCCCAACGGATCATCACCCAACGACCAAATGTCATTACTCGAGTGCACTAAGTATCCAAGTACGCCACCAATAAATTACTGAGTATCACCATCATCTCAATGAGGTCAATCTCTTCAAGCTCATTGTAAAATTTTATGAAATGAAACAGTGTAAGAAGGGTCTAACGGTCGTCGATTCTATACTTAAAAACTTTCTAGAACATGGAAAATCATCTTGTAATGATCCCAAGCCATTATGCAAGGATCATCGCAGTATTGGTGTCTTTTTAAAACTTTTGTTGAGTGAGGTATTTCGTCAACTACTTTGTTGGTCTACTTGTTTACTTGTGTTTACTTGTTGAATGGCCTCTTGATTTCGGCCTTAGGGTTTACTGATGTGTTTATATGTGTGTATGAAACAAATAACAACAAGAGACAACCATGGAACATACCTCAACCATATGCAATATGATAGACACGCCAAAACATCTCAAATAGCTTTTGTTCATAAAATAGAGAAACCTGCTACAATGAAGATGCCAACCTGGAATGCTCAACAGATGGCCAAGAAGATAGACAATAGAGTTGCTACAAAATGCTCCCGACAATACAAAATAAGCTTCCAAAGGCTGGATAAGAAATGAAGACCAATGCCATGTTTTGCTGGATAGCTTAAGCTCCTCAACAATTTGGTCCTAGTGCCAAAGATGTCCAATCACCTCAAGAAATATGCCAAATAGTAGATCAGGTGATGGTAAGAACAACCCAGGTGCCCGAATCTCCAAGATCCCTCTCAAACCCTATAGATCTGAACTCCTCCATTGAATGGTGTGCCCCATTGGATGACTGAAACCCTAATAATTCGGCCCCTCTCCTAGAGACCTCCAACAGCTCCACCAATCCACTAGAATGATAGATCGGGGCACGCCAATGAATACCCAAGTGCTCGAATCATCAAAATACCTACTAGATCCTTAGATCTAGCTACCCTCCAAATAATGGTGCACCCTCCTCTTGGGAAATTGCCCCACTCTCAATACAAATCAATCCTTCACTGAAAGACTCCGGAAAACCACCAAGAATGATGCCAAGACACCTGCAAGGAAAACCCAATACCTAAAATTCTCGAAATCTCTTCTCCTCAGCTAGAATGAACCCTCCCTCAATGGATGGTGCACCCCTCTTACTGGAAACCCTCAACTGGTGCGCCCTCTCTCTATCTGCACATGAAACTGATGTAGAATTCCCCTGCAATTGAGTAGATTTAGAACTAGAATTGTGTGGGAGCGTATTGGATCTCCGAGACCAAGCTTGGAACAAGGTAGGTGGAATCTTTCACCACCGAATCGTCCTCTAGGGTTTGTTAAGTCAAAACCCTCAAAACTCCCAATGTTGGGTTCACTAGCTAGAAGCCAGATATCAAAATAAGATCATACATGAATGAATGAGAAGAGGCCCTTGCCTTTCCTTTATAATTTTGGCTCACCTTGTCCCT
>SNQJ01S0064246.1:0-40819 GCA_010110895.2 Picea sitchensis
CTTGTCTAGGGTCTTAGCCATCCTCCAGGAGAATGGCTCTCGCTGCTGCATGTAAATTTAACACCCATGACTTAGGGAGTCCATCAACTTCAATTTGTACAAGTTCATCATCATCCACAACAACTCCAATTGGTGTAAGTTGATCTCCGGTTTGAGCAATATTGGAAAAGAAAACAACGATGGTTTTGTCCTTTCCCATCTTTAATGTACGTAGTTGTTTCTTCAATATTCTCTTCTAAGTTGGAGCCTTCTTGTCATAAAGATTTGCAAGGGCATCAAAACATTCTTTGACAGTCCTTAGATGACCAATGAGGGGCATCATGTTGTCCTTAACTGAGTAAAAATGATTCTTTTAGCTTTGGCCCGTCTCTTCTTATATGTTTCCCTACCTATATTTGAAATGGGTTCTTTTATTACCCTGGTAACCAACTCATCCAAGTCACCCTCTTCTAGTATGTTGAGTACCCTAGACTTCCAAACATTGAAATTGGAGGCCCCTTCAATCCTATCTTCTGCTTTGACTGAAGATGAGGCCATGTTGATTTCTGGATCAGATTACGAAAATGATTTACCGTTGATCTGCAAAACAAACCCTAAGAAGTGGATCTACGCAAGATCAAGTCTGCAACTCTTGAGCTCTTTTCATGCCCTAAGCTCTGATACCATGTTAAATTTAGGGAAAAAATAGAGAAAACAATAATACTTTTTCAATTATGTTCACTAGTATAAGTTTAGATCAACACATTAAACAAAGACATAAACAAATCTGAATATATAAAATTAAATTTTTAACATAACCAAAAATTTCTGAGGGCACAAAATAACCTTAGCTTACCTCTTAGCCAATGAAGTATGTACCTGTCACATGTGTGGATGTTGACCTCTTTAATATGCTCAGAAAATCAACTTAAAGTTCATGGATCAAACCTATAGGGTTTTGATCTCTATCATGAGGATTGGTAGACAATTTTTCCAAGGAGAGGACCACAAGCAAGGATGGTGTAAACACTTAACTACTATCCAAAACTGAGACTGTAAAACCCTACAACAGTCACAACCTTCAAGCTAGAGAAGGTAAAAGAAATTGGGACTACAAACCCTTCAAGAGGAAGGCACCAACAAACAGGGACATCAAAGAAGATAAACCCCACAAGCAGGGACAACAAGGTAGATAAACACCCACAGGAGGGACAACAATGAGATAAGAAGCCACCAGAGCCTCAACACAGTTGACAAAAGCCTAAAAGAAGGGTCGCAAAACCTTTACACAATCACGGGAAGGTCCACGACTCCTTTACACAGCCACGACAGCCAAGGGAGAGACCATCGGTAAGCCTGGGAAGTCAAGGAGAGGTTTGACACCTCTACACCAGCAGAAAAAATGGATGAAGCTCCCAGCCAATAAGTGTCAAAAAATAATGCCTCGGATATGAAAATAAAAACACTTAGAGAAGTCATACCATCACCAAAGAAAGACAACTTGAGGTAGCCGCAACAATAGAAGAATGAGGAGTGAGTGTGTATGTAAAAATGAGAGGGGGATGGTTCCTTATATAGTTTATGAAGAAGGGTTAGGGATACAATAAAACAATTAAATAATGACAATTTAATTAATATAAATATTAATTAAATGTCAAATAAGTCAAAGTGACTTATAAAAACCCAACATCACATGAAACAAGAAGGAAAACAAAAACAAGCAAGGGAGAACTTTAAGACAAAGTCAAGGGGGTCCTCAGTGGAAAAACATGTCCACATAAGTCTCATAATGACTTATAAATGTTTATCATCACTGCATAAGAGGGCACATCAACAATGTGATCATGTCCATCTTCTTGGCTACTCTTAGGTCTCATGGACCATCCCAGGAAAGAGGAAGAGGATCACACATCATCACATCTTGGTATTTAACCAAGATCTACCTAGTCCAAGACCAGGTTGCCCCAGAACACATCTGGGGGCCCTAGAATACATCTAGGGTCTTATCCACCAAGGTACGAGACCAAGGATCAACCCATGCGTTAAGAAAGGTTTCCTTGGAACACATCCAGGGGCCCTAGAACACATCTAGAGACTTACATCAACCACCAAGGAACACATCCAAGGATCAATCCAAGCAGTGTGCAAGGATTCCCTGGAACACATCGAGGGGCCCTGGAACACATCTATGGTGTAACACACCCACAATGGGGCAAAAATAAAAATAAAAATTGTCCTCCTTATAAGAACATATCCTTTCCTTTTACGATTCCTAATTTAGGAAGTTCGGGACTCAGCCCGACCCTCCGATCAAGATTCTCTGATTCTCTAAGTCAAACAAGACTTTGAAACCTTCATAGTCTCACCTCTTAATCAAACACAGGCTCTTTTGGCTTCTGGTGCAGGTCTTATGATACCTGTGACCTTCTCCTTCGCACTTCAGCGAAGTCTCGGAGTTGGCGTTAGCCCCTTTTTTTCTTGGCCCCTCCTCGGATGTGACCTTGGGTGATGACCTCACGCAAACACACAATTGCGGGCGCAACCAAAGGAGGTTTGAAACCAAACTACTTTTCGGCCCTCAATTCTCCTCGAGCCTCCACGTGTCCTTTCTCCAAAATCGGGGTTTGGATTGCGGCCCACCCTCAACTATTTAAAGTTCGTGCACCTCCGATCCCCGCAATGCTACAGGACCTTTGATCTCTCGATCTTGACAGTAATGCCTGAACTGACAGTTCAGATGTGATCTCCTTCGTGATTCCGGACTTCAGACTTTTTAAATCTCAAACCTTGCTTTCCTTCGTACATTAATCTTCCGGAGTTGACGATCCGCGAACACCTGTCCTCCTAAATCAACGAACCTGCTTCTACTTCGGATGTTTGACCTTTCAACTAGATCAACGGTCCTGTGGCCCTCTTCTCGATCAACAATCGAGATCTCCTTCGAATCCCCGGACTTTTGAGATCTCAAATCTCAAGCTTCGCCCTTTTTCTCAATGGCTTTTATCTGAAGGCTATAATACACTAACGCGTGTTCACTTCATCTGACAATCAATGATTACTTCGGGTCTTTACCTGGATTCCACAGATTTGTGCCACATGTCCTCTAGATCTAACGATTGAGGATTGCTTCGGGTCTTTACCTGGAGTCCACAGATTCACGCCACGTGTTCTCCGGATCTAACGGTTCATATTTACTTTGGACGATCCAATGGTCGACGTTTACTTCAGGTCTTTACACGGAATCCACAGACTCACGCCACCTTTTCTTCGTATCTGACAGTTCATATCTACTTTGAACGATTCGACGGTCGATGTTTACTTCGAGTCTTTGCCCAGAATCCATAGATTCACGCCACTTGTACTCTGGATCTGACGGTTCCGATCTACTTCGGACGATCTGACAATCGATATTTACATCAGACCTTTGCCCAGAATCCACAGATTAACGCCACCTGTCCTCTAGATTTGATGGTTCATAGCTACTTCAGACCTTTGACGCTTCGGCGTTTCGGGCTTCGAGAGTTTCAAATCTCAATCTAAAACTCTCGAGGTGATTTCTCCGAAGTTTACAATCTGTTGTCACGTGTCCCTCGGGATCTGACGACTATGAATTACTTCGGGACTTTACCCAGAATCCACAGATCTACGCCACGTCTCTTCTGGATCAGAGGGTCGAGATTCTCCTCGGACAATCCACGTCTCTTCGGGTGATCTTACGATTGAGATCTAGTTCGGATGATCAGACGATTGAGATTTACTTCGGCTATTTCACCTCCTCCTAGTCCATGAACTTCCGGAGTTATGGATATTACCCCACCTGTCCTCCTTGATGATGGACGGTCCCAAACTACTTCAGGACTTCGAAAATTTGGTAAGTTCTCTTCTCTTGCATGTGCAAAGTGCTAAGGTTCGTGGACCTTTCTTAGATCAGACGACTGTCGATCCTCGACATTGTGATCCAACGACCACTATCGCTCCTCCTCTTGAGCTTCTAAATTACTCCGACTTAGAATATTTTCTAAGTGCTTGAAGGATTTGACCTTTTCTCCTCCTACGGGCCCGTCTCCTGGATTTTGTCTGCACTCCTGGAAGCGCTATCTCTTCTGAGCTTGATATCCTTGGAGATTTCGTCGTACCATGCGCACCTTGCGTTTCAGGGATCACGTCAAACTATGATCAAAGGTCAACGATGATTCACAGAAATTGCAGGGACCCAACATGCGTGCTCTTTACCGAAGAGTTCGACCTCCACAATCTAGAAAGTGCTTGCTTGATTCTAGTCTAACCAGGATCGTTGATCTTCCAGCCCGTCGAGATCAACGACAAGGGTGAATTGCGGGCCGCAAACTAGCGTGCCCGCTATTTTTACCTTCGCACTCCGTAGTGATTCCCCACCCTCGATCTTCGTTCATAGATTGACGGTTCATAGCAATTGCAGGGTTCAACTTGACTATCGTGCAATTTGACATCTTGGAGCCTCGAGCTCCAAGGTTCCTAGACCCAGGTCACGTGGATCTTCATATAACTCTTGGGCTATGATCCCCGCTCTTAGGTGGGTTTTTGGTTAAGGAAAATAGGTGCAAGTTCAGAGTCTCCTAGACTACTGGTCTGAAGGGAACACCTTCCCAAATCGCAAAGCTTTAAGCTCTGAATCAAGGAAAAGTAACTTGTGAGGTTACCAAACGGTAGAGATGCCCAGAGGCTTGCTCCGACTCCGGAACTATGATGTAAATTCTCGGGGAAAGTGCCTTCGAGTGATTAAACTGGGGGGTATGGAAAATCAAGCAGAAATATAGGTTCTCAAGGGAATGAATGCATACTCATAACTTAATCATTTAATACAGAGAAAGAACCCTTTATAGACATGTAAATACTCGCATGCATCCATTATTTATAATTCAAAGCATAAGGCAAGAAAACACTTATCAGAACCATAGAGCATGATGTGATTGCTGAAAGGGGTGCTCGTTTCCACCCAACCATAGACTCAATCACTCCCAATGGATTTATCACTGGCCACCCCCGAGCTTAAGCCACGATGCTTTGAGATTCAATCTCTTACTTCATGAAGATGTTGGCAATATCTATGGCCTTGCAAGTTGATTTGACAGGAACAAAATGAGCAGACTTACTCAGTTTGTCCACCACAACCATGATGGCATCATTTTGCTTGGTCGACTTTGGTAATACGATGATGAAGTCCATGGAGATGGTTTCCCATTTCCATTCTGGGATCGGTAGGGGCTGTAACAATCCTGCTGGATGTCAGTGTTCTGCCTTAACTTGTTGGCATTCTAGGCACTTAGCTAAATATTTGGCTATGTCTTTCTTCAATCCAGGCCAATAGAATTGTTTCCTAGTGGCCGTGATCATCTTCTGATATCTTGGATTACCAGTATATGGTCTCTTATGTAGTTTATCCATTATGAGCCTCTTCAAGTCGTCACAATTTGGATTATACAATCTGTTTTTGTAAGTCAACAGGCCTTCTTCAAGCATCTAGTAGTCTTCATATTTTATCCCTCTAGGCTCTTGCCTTAGCTACGAGGTCACGGTCTTGAAGAATGCATCTGTTTCTTGTGCATTCCTGACTCTTTCCCTGACATCCGTTTCACAAGTGCTTACCACTGCTAGATGAATCGTTTTTATACTTTTGCTAAGGGCATTGACCACTCTATTTTCCTTTCCTTTGATGTGTTTGATTTCGAAATCAAACTCACTAAGGAGAGCCATCCACCTAGCTTGCTTGGCATTGAGTTTTGGTTGATCAAATAGGTGTCTCAATTCACAATGGTCTGTCATAAGCACAAATCTCCTACCCGTGAGGTAGTGCCTCTACATTTTTAAAGCATGTACTATGGCAACCAACTCTAGGTCATGGGTCACATAATTGATCTCTTGCTCACAATTAGGCCCTGAGGCTCCTTACAGTTTCATCCATATCGGGAGGGGTTTCCACCACCCTCCTTTCATCAGATTCTTTGTCTCTATTGTGGGAGCCATCCCCCACTTCATGACACGTCACCATCCCTTAATCGTGTAGTTTTCCTTTGATTTACTGACAACTCAAGTGTTAACAAAAACACTTATTGTTAGCTAATAGTTTATTAGTTCATGAACAATAGACGGTTCAATTTCTTAAATGCACACACACAATAGAAAGTTTCATTCTTTTCTTTAATAACATTTTTAACCAGACTTTTTAAGAACGAGGTAAGGTAGAGTGTCACTCTTTTAAAAGTACTCCAAATAGAGTTTTTAAGCGACTCGTCCATAAGCCCAAGCAGACCAAGTGTTTTAACCATGCTCTGATACCAATTTGTAACACACCCACAATGGGGCAAAAATAAAAAATAAAAATTGTCCTCCTTACAGGAACAGATCCTTTCCCTCTACGATTCCTAATTTGGGAAGTCCGGGACTCAACCCGACCCTCCGGTCAATATTCTCCGATTTTCTAAGTCAAACAAGACTTTGAGACCTTGATAGTCTCACCTCTTAATCAAACATAGGTCCTTTCGGCTTCCGGTGCAGGTCTTATGATACCTGTGACCTTCTCCTTCGCGCTTCAACAAAGTCTTGGAGTTGGTGTTAGCCCCTTTTTTTCTTGGCCCCTCCTCAGATGTGACCTTGGGCGATGACCTCACACAAACACACAATTGCAGGCACGACCAAAGGTGGTTTGAAACCAAACTACTTTTCGGCTCGCAATTCTCCTCGAGCCTCCACATGTAATTTGTCCAAAACCAGGGTTTGGATTGTGGCTCGCCCTCATCTTTTTAAAGTTCGTGCACCTCCGATCCTCGCAATGCTACGGGACCGTCGATCTCCCGATCTTAACGGTACTGTCTGAACTGACCGTTCATATCTTCCCTTTTCAAATCCATGGACCAGATCTGCCCCTCCTAAATCAACTGATGTGATCTCCTTCGTGATTCCAGACTTCAGACTTTTCAAATCTCAGACCTTGCTTTCCTCCATACATCAATCTTCCGGAGTTGACGATCTTCAGACACCTTTCCTCCTAAATTAACGGCCCTGCTTCTACTTCGGGTGTTTGACCTTTCAACTAGATCAACGGGCCTATGGCCCTCTTCTAGATCAACGGTTGAGATCTCCTTCAGGTCTCCGGACTTCTGAGATCTCAAATCTCAAACTTCGCCCTTTTTCCCTATGGCTTTTATCTGAAGGCTATAATCCATTGACACATGTCCACTTGATCTGATGATCAAGGATTACTTTGGGTCTTTACCCAAAGTCCACAGATTTGTGCCACCTGTCCTTTGGATCTGACGATCGAGGATTGCTTCGGGTCTTTACCCGGAGTCCACAGATGCATGCCACGTGTTTTCTGGATCTGACGGTTCAGATCTACTTCGGACGATCCGACGGTTGATGTTTACTTTGGTTCTTTACCCAAAATCCACAGATTCACGCCACCTATTCTTTGGATTTAACGGTTCATATCTACTTCAGATGATCCAACGCTCGACGTTTACTTCGGGTCTTTTCTTGGAATCCATAGATTCACGCCACCTGTCCTTTGGATATAACGGTTCAGATCTACTTCAGACAATCTGACGGTCGAAGTTTACTTCGGGCCTTTTCCTGGAATCCACAGATTCATGCCACCTATCCTCTGGATTTGACAGTTCAGATCTACTTCGGACCTTCGACGTTTCAGGCTTCTGGAGTTTCAACTCTCAATCTAAAACTCTCAAGGTGATTTCTCCAAAGTCTGCGATCTGTGGTCACGTGTCCCTCGGGATTTGACGGCTAGGAATTACTTCATGACTTTACCCAGAACCCACAGATCTATGCCACGTCTCTTCTGGATCAAATGGTCCAGATTCTCCTCAGACGATCTGATGCTTGAGATTTACTTTGGGCGATCTGACGACTGAGATCTACTTCAGATGATCGGACGATTGAGATTTACTTCGGCTATTTCACCTCCTCCTGGTCCATGAACTTTCGTAGTTATGGATCTTACACCACCTGTTCTCCTTGACGATGGACAGTCCCAAACTACTTTGGGACTTCATAACTTTGGTAAGTTCTCTTCTCCTGCATGTTCAAAGTGCTAAGGTTCATGCACCTTGCTTAGATCGGACGGTTGTCGATCCTCGACGTTGTGAGCCAATGACCATTGTCGCTCCTCCTCCTGAGCTTCTAACTTACTTCGACTTAGAATATTTTCTAAGTGCTCGAAGGATTCGACCTTTGCTCCTCCTACGGGCCCGTCTTTTGGATTTCATCTGCACTCCTGGAAGCGCTATCTCTTCTGAGCTTGATCTCCTTGGAGATTTCGCCGTCCCACACGCTCCTTGTGTTTCAGGGATTGCATCAAACTCAGATCTAAGGTCAATGACGATCGATGGTTCAAAGAAATTGCGAGACCCCAACATGCGTGCTCTTTACCAGAGAGTTCGACCTCCGCAATCTGGAAAGTGCTCGCTCGATTCTAGTCTAACCAGGATCATTGATCATCCAGCCCGTCGAGATCAACGACAAGACTGAATTGCGGGCTGTGAACTAGCGCGTCTGCTATTTTCACCTTCGCACTCCACAGTGATTCCCCACCCTCGATCTTCGTTCATAGATCGACTGTTTATAGAAATTTCGGGGTTCAACTTGACTGTCGTGCAATTTGACATCTCAGAGCCTCGAGCTCCAAGGTTCCTAGACCCACATCAAGTGTATCTTCATATAAATCTTGGGCTATGATCCTCATTCTTAGTCGGGTTTTTGGTTAAGGAAAATAGGCACAAATTCAGATTCTCCTAGACTACTGGTCTGAAGGGAAAACCTTCCCAACTCCCAGAGCTTTAAGCTCTAAATCAAGGCAAAGTAACTTGTGAGGTTACCAAACGATAGATATGCATAGAGGCTTGCTCCGACTCCAGAATGGTGATGTAAATTCCTTGGGAAAGCGACTTCGAGTGTTTAAATTGGGTTGTATGAAAATCAAGCAGAAATATAGGTTCTCAAGGGAACGAATGCATACTCGTAACTTAATCATTTAATACAGAGAAAGAACCCTTTATAGACATGTAAATACATGCATCCATTATTTATAATTCAAAGCATAAGGCAAGAAAACACTTATCAGAACCATAGAGCGTGATGTGACTGCTGAAAGGGGTGCTTGTTTCCACCCAACCATAGGCTTAGTCACTCCCAATGGATTTATCACTGGCCACCCCCGATCTTAAGCCACGATGATTTGAGATTCAATCTCTTGCGTCCATCTCAATGGAAGTTAGGGACGAAGGTTAATCTCCTTTTCCCAATACATAAATAGATAAGGATGAAGGTTACTCTCCTTCTCCTAGTTCAATCTCTATTTTCTGTGATTAGAACTCACTGTTCCTTTTTCATTCCTTCCTCGGACCCGAGAGTTTCCACTCTCGTCCCTGCATTTTTCCCTGCAAGTCTTCCTCTGCCCACCATACTTCCTTTCTTTCCTTCCTCAACAAGATTGCATGTGGCTCGAATTTCCAGTCCGTGATCAGGTCTGGAAGCCTTACGGATGGGCGGTCTTCCCCATCACCTCATTAACTCTTGAGGAGGTCTTCCCACCGACCAATCTGACTATAATTCATTCTTGGGTCAGAGGGTTGTTCTGATCTGAGCAATTAATTCCAGCATGGTACTAGTTCGGTGGAGGTTAACGCAACCATTCCGGGTACGCTCTACCACCTTTCATAGCATTCGTGGTTTTCTCTTAGCACATCCCCTCTTTCAGCAGTCATGTAGCACGTAACCATTTTCTATTAAAATAACATAATTTACAACCTGGAGTCTTATCTTCAAGAACGAGTGTTGTTGATTTTCTACCTAGTCTCCTTCACTCGAGATGAAAAGTATTCTCTTCAACCTGTCCCATGTACTTAAGGAAATATGCTTTCTTGACATAAATCTGAGTTAGAGAATATAATGCAAATAAACTATAAAATCTCAACCTTAATCAATCTATAATACTTTGACTAGAGTCAACTTATAACTTAAACTTTGAACATAGGTTACTATAACTATAACTTCAATAGATCAAAATACAACTAGATGTTCATAAGATTACAATAATTCCATAACAACTAGAGGCATATGAAAACAATCAAACCTGGAGTGTGTTGTTCCTCTGAATGTGTTGGGTCTGAGATCCCCCTGGATCTACGATTGTAAGAGATCCCTTCTCCTACAATCACACTCAAAATAGTGATACAATTTAAATATATATAAGTACATACCTCGATTTGAATATCCTAGGTGAGGCACTATGCCAACAAGTTTACCAGGATGCCATCTACGAATGTGGGGAAGCATCCCTTGGATTTCCCCATAGGCTTTCATTGATGTGTGTGCGTGTGTGTTTTCCAAGGAAATCCTCATCGGATACCCCCCTCTTCCCCAGAATAATCAGATGGAGGGTGCCTCAATTGTTAGCCACAATAACCACTAGTAACTTAGAGGGATTTGATTGAATTTGAACCTATGGCCTCTCCATTGGCTGCATGCCTCGGAAAAATGTTTCAACCGATTGAGCAAACCCTAAGGAATCCTCAAATTTGAAGAGCATAGACATGGGTTTTGATCTACTTATGTGTGCATGGATCACAAGATCATTTAATATAATATCTCTAGTTTCAACCACACATATGACCACTTCTTGAAGTTTTACCTATAGCTCTTTAAAAAGAACTTATGCGAATTCAATTTTGTCCATTATTAAAAAATGACACACACAAGTTAAATCCATATTAACACAAACTCCAGGGTACATGTGTTGTGAATTTTCATGCTGGTAAATCTATGGTTATTGATGTTCCGGTTTATGAATTATATTAAGCTAAGTATTGCAGAAATTAAAGAACATATCAGTAGTTTAAAATCAAGTTCATAATTTAACATGGTATCATAACTTAGGGTGTGAATAAGATTTTTGAAGTGTAGTAGAAGGGTACACATAGATCCAAGCGATCTTGATCAAGTTTCTAGCGTGAGGTCCATGGCATCCTCCATTTCTGTCAGAGTCGAGGACAGGCTTGAAGGAGCATCCAATTTCAATGTATGGAAGCTCTGGATAAAAAATATCTTGTAGGAGCATGAACTTGAGCAATATGTGACCACAATGATGGAGGAACCCACCACTAATGCAGGAAGGGCGACATTCAGGAAGAATCAAGCCAAGTCCAAGCGTATCATCTTTGAATTAGTCAAAGATAGTATAATGCCAACAATGACTTCGTTGATGACTTCCAAGGACTGTATGGATACCTTGATAAATATGTATGAGAAACAAGCACCAAGTCAAAAGAGGACACTTAAGCACAATCTTAAGTATTTGAAGATCGAGAAAGGTGAATCAATAACATCTTTCCATTTTAGGATAGCCCATATCAAAGATCATCTTTTGGTCATAGGTGTCATAGTGGATGATGATGACTTAATGCATGCCATATTTGATGGTCTTCCTTCTCCATGGGAGACTTTCTTATCTAGTGTGAGTGGGAGAGAGATTCAACCCACGTTTGAGAGGTTATGGCAAGATTTCCTTCAAGAGGAGAGTCACACTTCTACCAGGTATGAGCCAACCAAAGAAGAGCATTTGACATTAGCATCAAGATTCAAGGGAAACAAGAAGGTCACTTTCCAAAGATGCTCTCAGAAGAAGTCAAACACCAAATGTATGTTCAAAGGCAAGAGTATTGATACATAAGATTAAATGCTTTAATTTCATTAAGTTAGGTCATTTTTCTAGAGACTGTTGGTATAGGAAGAAAAATCCAAGGAAAGGGAAACATCATGCCTCAACTACTAAGGATAATGAATCCAAAAGAAATAAGAAAAGTCCCTCTAATGAAAGAGAATATAGAAAATAATATTATTTGGTTTCTTCTTTATCTAGTACAATTATCACAGGGCTGAAAACTTGGTTAGTAGACAATGGTGCATCAAAGCACGTGACAAGGTACAAGGAGATCCTCTCAAATTTCAAGACAAAATCTTTTGTAGAGTATGTTGAGCTTGGGGATGAAAAATGTTACAAGATAGAGGGAGTAGGCTCTATCTCCTTCATATTGGAATCTGGGGCTAGGCTTCATGTTGATGAAGTATTATATGTTCCAGGGCTCGAGAAGAATCTACTATCAGTGGAAACCCTTGAGGACAAGAGATATTGGGTGATCTTCAAGGAAATGAAGGAACTTACGTGGGCTAAAGGTAGCCACTTGAGTACAACAAAACCTATTGGGACTCGTAGAGTAGGGTTGTACATTGTGACAAGATAATCAATTTTGGCATTAGCTCATGATGCGACAAGCTCCAACGAGTTGTGGCACAAAAGACTTGGACATCTTCATTACAAAGCACTTCCAGATATGCATAATATAATATGTGGCATGCCCTCTATTTCTCTTAGTAAAAATGAAATTTGTAAAGGATGCATGCTAGGTAAAAATATAAAGAAATCATTTCCTAGCAGTGACAACAGAGCTTAGGGCATCTTAGATCTGGTTCATTCTGATGTGTGTTGTCCCATGTCATCTCCCTCACTCAATGTTTGTTTGTATTATGTCATTTTTATTGATGATTACTCAAGAAAATGTTGGATCTATTTCCTTAAAGTGAAAAGTGACACATTTGATAAGTTCAAAGAGTGTAAATCCTTTATTGAAAAGCAGATAGGGAAACACATTAGAACCCTTAGAATAGAAAATGGAGAAGAGTTTGAATCTTTCCAATTTGAGGATTTCTACAAGGAAGCAGGAATCAAGAGACAATTGATTGTGCCATATAACCCTCAACAAAATGGTGTTGCTGAGAGGAAAAACAAGACAATTTGTGAGGCAGTGAAAGCCATGATGTTTGACTAGGATCTGCCAAATTCTTTATGGGAAGAAGATACCTCCATTGCCGTGTATATTCAGAACGGGTGTTCACATGCTATCTTGAAGGACAAGATTCCTGACGAAGTCTTCTCAAGGATCAAACATGAAGTAGGGATTCTAAGGATATTTGGATGTCCTGTATATATTCATGTCCCTAAAGAGAAGAGGACAAAGATGGAACCCTTGGGCAAGAAAGGGGTTTTTTTGGGGTACAACGAGAACTCCAAGGCTTACAAGATTTATGTTCCAGGTCAAAGGTATATAGAGGTAAGCATGGATGTGACTTTCCATGAGGAATCCGCATTCAAGAAATCCAGAGAGCTACAACAGGAATCAAAAGCAATTTAGCCAGCTTCACCCTCTTCTGAAAGTGAAGAGGCAGGTGATCAGAGGGAGGAACCTCACGAAGAGCTAAGTGATGAGCCCCTAGAACCTATTGAAGAGTTGTAAAGAACTCTTGAAGAACCCCCAACCAAAAGGAAGCCGAGATGGCTTAAAGAAACAGTGCAGGAAGAAGAAAAGATTGCTTCTCCCAAAGCAACTTTCAAGGAAAGTAAGAGGCCTCACAGGTTTGGAGGCTATGTTGCATTGATGAGCAGCATCAATGATGTCGAAACTTATTCATTTGAAGAAGCAGATAAATTAGAAGTATGGAAGGATGACATGCTTGAGGAATACATGCCTATTCTAAAAAACAATGTCTGGGACATTGTGCCGAGGCCAAAGGATAGATCAATGGTCTCTTCCAAATGGATCTATAAGATCAAACATGCAGCTGAAGGGAGTGCGGAAAAATTCAAAGCAAGATTTTTAGCAAGAGGCTTCACTTTGAAAGAAGGAATTGAATACAACGAGACTTTTTCCCTTGTAGCCAGGTGTTGAAACAATTCTTAAATTTTTTATCCCTAAGACCTAAACTTTCCTTTTTCGAGTTTCGGCTTTTCATAAAACGCAAGTTTCGTTATCATTCCCAAACGCACGGTACCGATTTCCCGAAGAACTCAATTATTTAAATAATAAAAGGCAAAAAACCTAAAAGTATTATAAGAATCCCTACGTATTTTCTATAAAATTATTTTAATCATGATAAGTTTTAAACCTAATGGATTTAAGGTTAACTTTAAAGAGTTTTCGGAATTCGGGGTTTGCTGAAAACATATTTTTCAATACAAATTGAATTGCGAAATCCCGATCCCCGATTTCCCGAAATAAAGAGAGTTAGTTAAAATGCTAATTAATTAATTCTCTAATGCAAAAAGTTAAGGCTTAAGTTAATCATTTCACGATTTCGGGATTTGAGGTTCAGTGATAACACATCTCTTGTCAAAACGATCCCCGAAATCCCGAATCGCGAAATCCCGATCCATAATTTGTGTTAAACCGAACTAACTTTGTTTTGTCCTTAACCGTGATTAGTTAGTTAATTAAGATGAATTTATGTCCTGTTTTTAAACATGTCGCGATTTCGCAACTTCGGAAATCAGGATTCATCAATGACATACTTCTTGTCAAAATGATCCCCGAAATCCCGAACCGCTTAATATCAATCAATTACTTTGCTAAAACGTTTAAGTCTTAATTAACCTTGTCGCGATTTCGTGATTTCGGAGATTGGATTTCGAGATAACATACCTTTCGACAACACTATCCCCGAAATCTCGAAAAAACAAAATCTTGACTCTTAATCTGTGATTAGCACAAATTAACCTTTTTCCAAAGCATGATTAATGATAATCATTTTTTAGGGTTACATTCATGTTTCGGTTTTCGATTGAGTAAAATGTTTCGAGTTTTCTTTAAAATTCAAAGGTGCCAAAATACGACCATTTTAAATAAAGAATAACTGATGATACGTGGTACTAATGCGTATCTTAGTAAAATATCTACCATATTAAATGTCTTGAATTCTTGTTAGCTGCATCAATCTCGTCATTGTTAAATGAATTAAAAGATCATTTGAATGTCTGTGTTTTCATTTTATCAAGCGCAAGAAGCACTCAGCTGAGCTCATTCATTCCTTTTCTGTGACAGGTTTTCCATTTAACATAAAGTCATGGCACCGAAAAAGACACCGAAGAAGAGTGAAGATACATAGGAAGGAGATATCATCTCCGACACCACGCCACACGCTATAGACTTCATTAAATCTTGGACTCAAATCTCTGAATTTCTGGAATGTGAATTCAAGAATGCTCATCCTGATTCTGAGAATCACTATCGGGACATAGCAGAATCAGAGCTTCATAAGATCGTCGCACGCCCTCGGCTCGTGGCATACAATGATATGATCAGTTGGGCCCTGGAAAAGGTCGATATCCCGATGAGGAGCATCTTAAACGATCAAGGAGTCATCGTCGGCTCATTCAGGCCAGAACATATACAAGTAATGTATAAACTCTCGCCAAATCCTAAACATACTTTTAATGCCGAGTTACATATTCAAGTAATGTATAAACCCTCGCCAAATCCTAAACATACTTATAATGCTGAATTTTTAGCTGCACTTCACAGGAAAGAATGCACCGAGGTAGACCGAACTTATCCCAATTTAATTAGAGAATTGTGGAGATGTCCATCAAAAAACGAGCCGATACTCATGGGTTTTATGCTACAACATCCTTGAATGAATACATGGTCTAAGTAGCCATTATGCCGTAGTTTTCGGGAGAAAGGATCCTTGCCATTTTCATGTAGATTGGGTGCCATTTTTAGAAGAATCTTCAAAAGGGTATGCTTTTCAATTTAAGTAAGATTTTTCTCGATAACCTAACACAAGAAATCTCAAACTACGAAGTTGCAAAATCTAAGGGACAACCAGCGGCCTTTTACATGTCAGCATACAATATGGATGCAATCTGTTATGTGACTCATTTTCTTTTAATGAATTGGAGTTGGAACATAACCGTCTTAACCCATTTATGAATATCATTCTGCCCTTTGGGAAGAAAATGCTAAGGACACATTTTATGAAATTTTTCATTTTATTATAATTCCAATGCACAAAATATTTTTTGGATGCTAACCCTCGCATTTTTGATACAATCACAAATTTTTTTAAAGCAATATCAATCGTTTATTGACGAGATTTTTCCTACATTAGGGTTTATGGTTGTTCTATTCCCCTCATTCTCTCTAAATTCACTGACAGACAGGTAGAGAGGTATCCCATCATATAGTAAAGGGCGGCGTTGGATTAGAGCTAAAGGTAGCTCAGAAGAAGTCATGGCCAACTTTCCTTGTACATATTGGGAAATTTTCATTATTGAATCTAGGCCATTCTAAAGTAGAGGCCAAATCACTAGAAGAAGTAAAATTGGTAGATATTGAACACGGAAAGCATGACCCCTATCAATTATCAAGCAAACATTTTGATTATCAGGAATTTTAAAGCTTATGAGCACGAAACATATTTTTATGATGATGTATTCAAGGAGGTTAAATCCTATGAAGAGGTATTGAATAGAGTACAGACCCTACCACCTGACTCACAGATTAGTTTCGCTTCATTCTAGAGCCACAGGTGAAGCTTTTTACCCAAAATTTTGCAGGGAGAAAATGCGACCCCACATCCAGATCAGGAAGGGGCTCCCCCAGTCTTTGAAACAAATATACAAGACAAAGCAAAATACTAAAGGCAAGACCTAAGGATACCGAATACCCTCACAAGACACGTAATTTTAATAAAAGAATCAGATATGTGAGGGAAAGGAGCTAGAAACATCCCCAGAAATCCCTAAGGATGTTCCAGTAAAAGACAGGAGGAATAGCATCAACATAACTTGGAAGTCCTATTTACTTCCTTGACTCCATTGCAGTCCACTCATGGAAACCCCCATGAGGGAGCTCCGTATGTCTTCCAAGTGATCTAGAGCCAATTTCTAGGGATCTGTGATTCTTCATCGTGATTATTTTTTCAAGAAAGAGAAGGGCAATCTTGAAACAAGAAATTCATCCAAGAGGAGATGGATGGTTAAAAAGCATAGGGTCATTATAAATAGAAATAAACTTAAAGATGGAGAATTTGCTATAGAGATAACATGCACGATGGGAGCTATAGCGTCAACAAATTTATATTCTGTGGGCAGTTTGACAACTATGTTGGAACAAAAAAGACCAAACGATAGCTCAACTACAGGATAAATTGAAAGAAACCAAAAGAAATATCGGGCTTGGGGAATAAAAAGGGGTTTAGAACAAGCTAGATTAAAAGATATTCAAGAGATTCAGAAAATGAAGACAAGCTTAGAGGAAGAAAATCGGATAATACAGGTCACTCAGGCATGGGTCCTAAAGCAAGAAGAAGCAAATAAACAATTACAAGATAAGATTAGCACTATTTCAAATCAAGTGGTAGAGCTTGAAATTTTCCATGCTCATGTATTGGGAATACATTTGAAGATAGAAGAAGAAAAACAGAAAGTGTTTTTAAATCTGAAGTTGTCCATAATTACTTTAGAAACAAATAAATCTTTGGAGAATGTTATCCAGAAGAAAGAGAAGTGAAAGCTGGCGAGAACGACTTTCCAGAAAGAAGTATCCCTTTCAACAAAGGAAGAGGTCGAAAATAAAAACCATCCATTTCGCAATCGTGTTAAAGGAGATGTAATACCAAAGTGTAGCTGCACTCCAGTCAAATATAAAAGAATAACCTGAGATGTCAATGATGATTGTCATGGAATTTTTTATCTCTTAGAAAAAACTTCATTGGATATTGGAAAAAATGGTTGTTCTGGGTTATTAGAGATTAACATTGTCAGGCACTAGCTAAGGTTCAAGGAAGATTTGGAGGAAATGAAGGCAGAGATCCCAAAAATTAAGGTAAACAATATCACCGAAATCGACACAAATGGATAGTGGTGCCGAACTTAAAGTTGCAAACTGTTAAGTTCACAAGGAAGATAATAGAAGATCGCTTGCCCGAATTACATAAAAAGATTCTTCATATTTGAGGCAAAAGAGATACCAGACGCTCCTAGAGTTTTGGTGAAGTTTTTGGGAAATGTATTCACTGTCTTTGGGGCAGAAGAAGGAAGTTTGTCAACACAAACATAAAAGTACTCTTTTGAGAGAGCTGATTGTATTAAAAGTTTTCCAAACTACTGTGATATATGATACAGAGGAGATTTTTAATCCTGCCAACTTGTAGCTATTTGTTCTTTAACCTTGTTTACCATGTTTTTCTATGTTTCCCTTTCAATGTTTTTCTAATGAATGATCCATTTGAAGTTTATTTTATGCATCTTTTATAGTTTAGATTGATTTGGTTATCAAATTATTTACAACTTTTCCTTTGAAATTACTATCAGTAATTTTAAGACCCGTAGATCATTTGAACCATGATATACTATATTTCATTAGAAATCTCGTTTTATTCTTTATTTCCCGTTACAATATGAGATTCTTTCTTGATTAAAGCCTCATATTTTTCAATAGTATTTCTTTTTTATTTTACAATTCTCAAATTGTTTCAAGTCTAGGAAACGACCTCAACCCAGATTTATGTTATTATTTTGAATTTCAAAACTATTTTTCCTATTCTATCTCTTAAAAAACTGAAGTAACAATTCATCGAATTCTTTCACAACTAAAAAAAATTTTACTCCCCATGATTCATTCCAAATAACCGCATTAACCCAACATAGAACCTCGTCTCCAAGATCAAACCAGTATTGTTTTAACCTATTTAATAACATTCTCAAACAATCCACTAACCGGCTGGAATTAGAACTTTCATGGGATGCTATTGAGAGAGAGATATTAGCATCTAGACTCTAGACAGTAGATAGTTAAGAACCCATTCTGCTTTACCCTTCTTTTTGTTTCTTATCCTTTAATTACATTTACATTTACGGATGCCTTGACGGAATACTTTATAGCCTTAAAGTATAAGCAAACTCGAACAACATCTTTGGCACTCTACTGCAAATTCTTTCGAAGAAACAAATTTTTTTCCGTGGGAAGAACGACATTGCCACTTTTCTTGATATGAAATGATAGAAAACCTCTAAGGCTACCTTTATTTTCACTTGGCTTAATTCCACGATAAGTAAACTCGCTATTAGCCGAAGGACTCAAAAGAACTCGACAACAAGCGCACTGCCACCGGTTTAAAAGATTTTTAAAATCAATGGTGATCACTTAGACAAAGTCTTTACCCATAATGCATTCATTTGTCACCTTGACTCTATGCGCCTGAACGCTTCGTAAACACTTGAGAGATCCATCTCACTTCCTCTTTCATATGATATGTTCTCTTTTCTTGAGGTTTTCTCCCCAGATTTCTAAGAGTCTTCTCCTCACGCATTCCGAGATTTAGCCTCAAATCTACCAATGGATGCACAAGGAGGTGCTGCAGATGGAGGTGGTGCCCCTGGATGTGGTCAAGTACCGCTTCCCAAAATCTTCGCTAAAGTAGCTGCTAGGATATGCTCCCTTGTCCTCCCGGGCCCCTGACACGCATCTCCCAAAAATTATATGAAAAGCCTTTCAAAATTTATAGGGGAAGGAGACTTGAACACGGCCGAACATATAAACTTCTTTGACCACTTTGTTTATTATCCTCCGAATAGAACATGAAGATGTCTATTATAGACTCCTTGTTCAGACTTTCAAAGGATAGGTGAGAACCTCGGTTCATCCTTAGCTCGTGATTCCTCTCGAGATCTACGAGGAACTTGGAAAGCCGCTTTATTAGACAATGGTGAGAGAGGAAGGACCATCTCTACTACTTGATTGAATTTGGAGCCCTTAGGAAGAAAAACTTTGAATCAGTTCTAGAATTTACACAAAGGTTCAACAAGTTATATAATAAAATCTCAGTTGAAGTCAAACCCTCCCAACCTACAACAAAAAAGGGTGACTTTGCCGGCGCTTTCTTGATCTTGATTTCTCGCCTCATTATTGAGAGAAAGGAGATCAATGGATCTCACAAAAATGCGTGATGTGCTCGAGATTGAATCTAGTATGATGGCATCCGGGAAATTAAAAGCAAAAATAGAAACCGAGAACAAAGAAAATAGGAAATTCAAAGAGCAAGATGGACCCTCAGGATCGGGGAAATCCTCGTGAGATAAAATAGACGAGATGGCTAGGATAATTAGAGAAATTTCAAATAAGATCTCAAAAATGGAACTAGAGAAATCGAAAAGAGATAATTTCCCGAGAAAAGATTTTCGAAGAATCTTGAACCTCGCGCCCACTTAAAATAATTAAAAATGAAGATAAAAAATCCCAACCCCCCTCAAAAGTGAAAACTTCATTAGAGGATGATCTGAAGCGATTTTGAAGAGATTGATGATATTACTAATCTTGGCGACGATAATAAATAACCTTATTTATCGAGACAAGATTGCGAAAAATCCTTAAATAAAGAAATTACATCGAAAGACAATGTTAGCAACGACACATATGAAAATTTGGCTTATCAGGGTATCGCAGATGATATTATAGCCTAACTATAGGAAAAATATATTCAAGACCTAGGAACAAAAGTCTCCCCACTGTTCCAACAAAAATCTTTGCCAAGTACAACAAAACCAAGTGAGGTGACTCGAAAAGTTGCTGACAAATAGAGTGCAAAAACTCACACCGTTGACACACAACCTGTCCCTGAAGGCCAATAGGAACACTCGTTGTGAAGACAAAGGCTCTTGTAAATGAAAACAAGTCTGCACCACAAAGAAAATATGAAAATAAAGGAATGGAGGCCCCAAACATAGAAAACGACAAGGCCCTCGGAAATTTTAATTCGAAAATCCAAATAAATAAAATCAAAATTCTATTCCCTTGTTGAACTAGTTAAAATCCTCGTGATACAAAACAAATTGCCAAGATGTTTAGCTTTTCTGAAGACGAAAGCTAGGCCGATGTCATCAACTTAGAATATGACAAGCCAAACATAGTTTTTGGTCCACATTTCGAAGGTGCAAGAGACACTGTGGGCCCCTTTATCATCATCACTAACCTTTGTTTGACCACCTACTCATAATCGTGATGCTAGGATTATGGAGCTTTCCACAATGTGATGCCAAAGGCAATTATGGAGAAACTCGGTCTCATAATCACAAGGCCCTATGGTGACTTATATTCTTTTGATTCAAGGAAAGTCAAATGCATAGGCATGATTAAAGACTGGGTGGTAGGTCCGCACAAATACCTACAAAAAACATTCTTATGGATTTTGTGGTTGCTGACATCCCTCCTCGGCGCATGGTATAATATTTAGGTCAAGGGTGCTGCTTGGAGGATCTCTCCAAATGACATGACATAAGGCAATTCCAGCCGAGGCCAATACACTTGTCTTTACATAGAGACTAGGTTGGCATTCATGGTAGGTGATTCACATAACCCAAATAATCATCCCGTTTATATTGTTGACCAAGATTTAGAAATTGTATATTATCTATTGATGATGATTTTGAAGTAGATGTAGATGAAAGTTGTATAGAAGAAAACTCAAAAGAAGAAATAAAAATGTATATATCAATCGTGTATTGTGGAAAATGTATTTGACGGTGCTTCATCTTTCCTTGGAGCTAAAGATGGGGCACTCCTTGTGGCTCCCGATGATCAATTCGTAATCCCATTTTCATATAGGCTTCAATGGAATATAGATTGTACAAATACTGTATGCGAGTATGAAGTTTTAGTGCTAGGATTAGAAGCTATTAGGAGGATGAAAATAAAGAAACACGAAGTCTTTGGTGACACCGAGCTAATCATAAAACAGGTAAACCGACAATACTATGCCAAACATCCTAGGTTGAGGTATTATAGGAATTGTGTCTGGGTTCTGATCGAGAATTTCTTCTCCGCGGAATGTTCATTTCGTACCAAGGACTGAAAACCAACAGGATGATGCATTAACCAAAGAAGCATCAACATTCACACCTTCTACCACGCGAAATTCAGTATCACACAAATGAGACATCGCATCTTGATGTAATGTAATAACATACAACATTATGTAAGTCTTTGAGGATTCCATGAACAGCCTTCGCAAAATTTTTAGAATCAATAGATGAATTTGCAGAAATGCATAATTGATCCAAAGAAAATCAAAACAGAACCCATTTGGATCATGCATGAGGGGGAGGATTCTAAAGAGTTTCACGATAAAATTGTTGTTAAATTTACATGCAGCCAGTTTGGTGGTTTCATTCTCCTCAAGGATGGATAAGACCTTAGACGAGATCTAGGGCACCCATTGCACTCCTGGGATATGTGGTCCGGGACATATATTGATGAAGACTCTATAACTGTGGCCCCCGGTTTGTAATTGTGTATACCCATGCCCGAGATGGTCTTGGTCTCAGAATCAAGAATATGAAGACCTAGGTTAGTAACTGTGGCCCCCTCGGTTTGTAACTGTGTACCCATGCCCGGTGCATGGAAGGTTTGGTTCGTAAACAAGCAGTTGAAGACCCTAGGTTTGTAATCAGTGTCCTCGTTAGTAACTGTGGTAACCATGCCCTGGGCATGGGAGTCTTGGTCTAGGATCAAGCATTTAAGACCCTAGGTTTGTAATCAAGGCCCCTGGTTAGTAATCAGGGTAACCATGCTTGGGGTATGGGAGTCTTGGTCTAGGACCAAGCATTTAAGACCCTAGGTTTGTAATCTGCACTCGTTAGTAATTCAGGTAACCACTGCATGGGAGTCTTTGTCTAGGACCAAGCATTTAAGACCCTAGATCTTTCTAGGCCCCGGATCAGCCAAAGGCACCATGCCTCGCATGGGAGTCTTGGTTTGTAACTGCCAGCTTGTATTAGTCTCTAGGTTAGGACCGTGGCCCTGTTAGTGGGGTCAGGTAACCGTGCCTGGGGCGTGGGAGTCTTGTTTTGTAACCAAGCACCTAAAGACCCTTTAGATATTTTCTTTTAGGGCCCCTGGATTGGGTCCAAGGTGCTCATGCCTAGGGCATGGGTTGATCCTTGGTCTCTCGACCTGGTGTGAAACTTGTTGGTACATGACCTCTCCAAGAAGGGCACAACACAAGTGGGATAACGTCCCTTATGCACTGATGATAAAGTATGAGGTTCACCATATGAATTGATGTAATGAGTAATGCCACCGTGTCAAGCCCTTTGGTTGATTGTTTGAACCCTTGGTGTCTTGGTCACTTGCTTGTGGGCTTTGTAAAACTCCTTTACCCCGCCGTGAGCTTTAGTTATTTGTTTGGGGCTTTTGTTTTATCTTGAAGGTTAATTTAAATATTAATTTAATATTATCAATCACATGTTTAAATGTGAAATTTAAAACATGTGATTTAGATGATTTATTTTATTATTTCATTACCCTCCTACTCCTAGCCTTAACTATAAATTAGAACCTACCCTAATTTTGTTCACACACATTCTATTGAGACTTTACCTTGTGTCTCTAACATATGCGTGGAGCCTCCTGAACTCGGTGGCCTCGCCCAACACTTTGTTGCAAAATTGTTTGTTGAGTGTTGTTGCAAACTCGCTGGTGAAGTGACCGTGTTTGAGGGTACCGTGCCTTGATTGTGCTGTTTAAGGCGCCGCTTATCTCTCATGGAGAAACCGTGGATCAGAGGGTACCGCATCTTTGAGTATAAGTGCCGCTTATCTCCTGCTGGAGAAACCGTGACCTCGTAGAGGGTGCCGGTCCTCAAAGGGGGTGCCGGACTGTGAGGTGCCGGGCCGCTTACGCTAGTAGATGCCGCTTCATCCCGAGGGTACCGCCGCCTCGTGGAGAAGGGGACGCCACGCCAGTGGTTATTTGGTCGAAAATCCACTTGTATTTGCTGCTGCCTCATCCTGACTGTTGTGAGAGTTAGGGTTTTATTGTTTGGTTTTGGCTTTCTTTGTCTTGACTCTGGTGGCATAAAAGTTCATTCAAACTGCGGGTATTTCTTAGGATCTCTAATAGATCCAACCAAACTTTAACCGAAAGCATAACACTCGTGACCTATTTCCTGTGGTCATTTCATCTCGAGGTAAGGTCAGGGATGTGCATGTTTCTTTAGAATACCTACTATTCACTGCATTCAATCCACTGCTGTTTAGAGAGATTATTTCTGTTTAGTATCAGTATGTAGATCTGAGTTTAATAATGATGAACAGGAATGACTGTGATCTAACCTTTGTTTTATATTGAGCTAATTTATCGTTGAGTAATTGCATAGATCTTTGTCGCTTCATTGAATTCCCATCGTTGGAGTTTTTTGCATAGATCTCTGCTGTCTAAATTTAAAGGATTGGAATATCTCTGTTAAAGTTAGGGTTTACATTTTATGTTGAGATCTAGATTTCTATTTTATATAACTTTACAATCTTAAGATCAGAGTTCTATTGTACTGCCACTGTCTATTGCTGTTTTGTACTTCAGATTTATAGGAGTTTTGTTTTAATTTTTAAAAGGAGACTGCTGTGTTATTCTTACCCTAAAAATCTAACAATTGTGAATCACCGAATGCTCGTTCTCAAGAATAACCAGATTCCCAAGGGCCTAATTCCCTTGGAAAGATTATTCAATCAAGATGATATCCCTTCAAAAACCACCCTACAGCCCCAACCTGAAGAGGTTGAGGACTGTGACATAGGAACTAAAGAAAACCCTTGGATGGTAAAACTATCCAAATATCTATCTACAGAAACCAAAAATAAATACACGGAGTTGCTTAGAAAGTACAAAGATGTTTTCGTTTAGCTGTATGAAGAACTAAGAACCTATTACACCTCTGTGATCGAACATAAGATATCCTTGAAGCCTGGTGTGAAACCCTTTAATCAAAAACTCTGACAAATCAACCCCATCTTATTACCTGTTATCGAACGGGAAGTCAAAAAACTCCTTGATGCAAAGATAATTGTACCACTGAGATATTTCGATTGGGTAGCAAACCTAGTCTCGGTTAGGAAGAAAAACGGGGAAATTAGACTGTGTGTCGATTTCAGAAATCTTAATAAATCCTCTCTCAAAGATAATTACCCCCTACCTAAAATGGATCACGTTTTAGAAAAAGTAGTAGGAGCTAATAGTATGTTGATGATCAACAGATTTTCAGGTTACAATCAAATTGCCATCAATGATCACGATAAAGAAAAATAGAGTTTACCACTCCTTGGGGTACATTTATGTATGATGAGATGTTGTTTGGTTTGATGAATGTAGGTGCTACTTTTCAACGGGCAATGGATATCGCTTTCGTTGGCGAACGAGACAAATTTGTAGTTATTTATTTGGATGACCTAACTGTTTTTTCTAAATCGGATGAAGATCATCTGATATATCTCAAGCAGACGTTTGAGAAATGTCGCAGGTTTGGTCTGTCCTTAAATCCTAAAAAGTCTCACTTTGCTATGCAAGAAGGCAAACTTTTGGGCCATATTGTATCTCGAGATGGAATTAGAATTGACCCTAAAAGAGTTGAAGCTATAGACACAATAAGTATTCATAGGAATGTGAAAGAAATTAAGTCATTCTTAGGAAAAATAATTTTTTTGAGAAGATTTATTCCAAATTTCGTTGAAATCGTGAAATTGATCACATAAATGCTCAGGAAAAACAACGAAGTGAAATGGACAGCAGAAGCTAAAGCATCTTTTGCACGCATCAAGAAGGTTATAAGCGAGGCACCTGTACTAGCGATCCCTGATTATCTCATGGATTTCCTTATTTTCTCATTTGCCTCTGAACACACACTCGCCACGGTACTCCTTTAGAAGAACGAAGAAGGTTTTGAGCAACCGATAGCCTTCTTTAGCAAAAGTCTCCGAGATGCCGAACTCAGATATAATATAATGGAAAAACAAGCATATGCTATGGTAAAAGTGTTAAAGGCTTCCAGAACCTATGTTTTTCATTTTAAGGTGATTGCATATGTACCTACTAGCTCCGTAAAAGATATTTTGTTTTAGGCAGACAATGATGGCAAAAGAGGACGATGGCTTGCCAAAATTCAAGAGTTCGACTTGGAGATAAAACCAACAAAATTAGTAAAGGGGCAAGGCTTAGCTAAACTCCTAGCTGAATCCAATTTCAGAGCTCTCGGGATAAACAACTCTCAGGGGGAGGAAGAGTGGGTAGACGTGAATGAACTTGAGGATCAAATAGCTGAAATCCGAATCGAAGAGAAATTTGCTTCATCAAATTAGTACAAGGACATAATATCCTACTTGTTGACATTGAAATGCTCAAGTGACTTGACCCCATCCAAAGCCAGAATGCTGAAGCTGCATGCGGTCAAGTACTGTATTTCCGAAAAACAATTGTATTGGAAGGACCCGCTTGGCTTCCTCTTGGTCTGTCTAGTCGAATCAGAAACAAAAAAGGTCATAAACCAATTTCATGAAGGAGTGTGTGGAGGACACCATGCCTGGAGGGATATGGCTTATAAGATCCTAAGGGCTGGGTATTATTGGCCCAAACTTTTCTCAGACGTCAATGCCAAGGTACGAGCTTGCAACCCTTGCCGATTTTTTGCAGGAAAACATAAACTCCCAGCAATGTCGTTGATTCCGGTCAAAACGAAAGATCCTTTTCAACAATGGGGATTAGATTTCATAGGTTAAATTAATCCTCATTCTAGTGCTCAACACAGATGGATCCTGACCGCTACAGACTACTTCCCCAAATGGGTGGAAGCTATTCCAACGAGAAAGGCTACTGATTCGGTGGTAATAGATTTCTTAGAAGAAAATATTTTGTCTAGGTTCAGCTGTCCCAGAAAGATAGTCACAGACAACGCACAGGCTTTTAAATCTATGGCTATGGTCAGTTTTTGCCAAAAATATAATATTGTGCTCGATCACTCCACAACATACTACCCTCAGGGAAATGGTCTGGCCGAATCTTCAAATAAGAGCTTAATCAATATAATTAAGAAAGTGTTAAGAGAAAATAAAAAGTCTTTGCATGTGCATTTGAAATACGCTCTGTGGGAAAATCAGATAGGCACGAAAAAGTCTATCGGCACTTCTCCCTTCCAAATGGTATAC
The DNA here is from genome assembly GCA_010110895.2 of Picea sitchensis. Lineage (NCBI taxonomy): Eukaryota > Viridiplantae > Streptophyta > Pinopsida > Pinales > Pinaceae > Picea > Picea sitchensis. The sequence goes on from SNQJ01S0064246.1 coordinate 26,831, forward strand.
AGGACAGATGTAGTGTTGCCTATAAACCTATCACTTCCTGTAATGAAACTGTGGCAAGATGAGAAGGAAGAACCAAATCCTGTCACAAGAAGGATAAATCATCTGATTGAAGTTCGGCAACACAGGGCGGTAGTGGATGAAAGGCTGCAGAAATACCAGGATGACATGAAAGTGTTATTCGATCGTAAAGCCAAAGACATAAATTTTCTCCCTGGAGATTTGGTTTTGAAATGGGATGTTAGGAAGGAGGATTCGAGAAAAAATGGTAAATTCGATCACATCTGGTATAGACCATTCAAGGTTGCATCTCCTGAAGGAAAGAATTCATTTCTGCTAGAAAATTTGGATGGTAAAATCCTGAACGCCCCCGTCAACGGGCGTTTTTTAAAACATTATATGGAATAATTGATTTCCAGAATTCCCACTGTATACACTGTTTTGTGTAGTCTTTTATTTCATAATTTTCTTTGGGAAGTCTACTTTCATTCTATAAATAAAGAAAAATAAAATAAAATTGGTTTATGTCTCTTTTAGAAATAAGGATACAAAATTCTTAATGTATCCAATTCCTTAAAACCCTGATACTTTTCATATTGTTCTTTCACAGGATTCTGGCTGATAGCCCGACAAGTAAAAGCAGCAAACGAATAACCTTAAAGCGGAAGATAAATTTGCCAAAAATAGGTGATAGATAAGATTTTCTGTTATTTCAAAAAGAGAATGAAAATGGTAAGGCAAAGGTGTGAGTCCCAGCAAAGTTTATTTTGTGAAAACAAAGATTTTGTATCAAAAAGTTCGTTGATTATCTCGTAAGTTTGATAGGTCTAAAAAAAAAATGTTTTCAAAATCTAGGCCTTAAGGGTTTCACTTAGAACAAGATAGGAGGTAAATAAAGTAAAAATCTTTAAGAGAGAGTTCCAAGAGTTGGGTTTAATTTACGACCTCTGTTTTTTTACTTCTAGATCATTCTACGTCACCTCTTTCCACCCTCAGTTCTAAATCAAGCTTCTTTTTTGGGTTTCCCATAAAGGGAGAAGAGATTACGTCTTAACTTTTGAAATTGAAAAACAGTTCTTAATCGGTAAGACCAGTCCTCATATTTCTTACTGTCCGACTAAACATGGTTATGTTTAGGCCGATCTTGACTCTCATAGGTCTCTTAACAGTTTTTCTGAGGATTTAAGCTTGCTCAAAGGAAGACCCCTGAAATTAATCTCCCCCTTTTTCTATGCAGACTAAGGTGTTTTGAAAGTTGAGAAAAGGTTGGTCTAGAGTAATCAAAACAGGTTGACAAACCTCCATTGCAATTTTTACACAGATACCACCCTGGTATATTAAGTATCACTGATTGCCCCCGCTTCGTATTCATAAAGTAAATATAAGACAGATGGTGAAAGGAAATTCATATTTGATTGCCCCCATCTAGTCCAAAAGACGATGAAAGGAAATTCATTTAAATGATTTCCCTCGTCTAGTATAAAAAATAGATAACTTCACCGGGGTACTGAACAGGCTCGCTGGCAGTGAAGCAATATTTGAGGTTAAATGTATAATTAACATTCTAAGCGGTGAAAGGAAATTCGGTAAAAAGGGACAAATAACTTCACTGGGGTACTGAACAGGCTTGCTGGCAGTGAAGCAATATCTGAGGTATCTGTAAGGTTGTCATACTTAAATACCACTCTACTCTAGTTACCAGATTTTTCGAAACCGGATCTACATCCCAAGTCCAGACAGGGCTCCCCAATTAAAAATATGAATTTTTCTTCGTTTGATGCAAGCCGAAAGCCACAAATCTGTTGAGTTTCCTAAGATTGTTTTGACCTTCTTAATGCTAACTTAATTTCAGTGACGAGAAGGAGAAGATCATGAATGAGACCACAACTGAGTTTACAACAAATGAGAACTTTGAAAAGATTTTCACAATTAAAAATGAAATCTCTTGTTTCCTCTGTATCCCTTTCCTTAGCAATTTCTGCAGGGATAAACCCTTGACCCCATTAACCCAATGAAGGCACTAAGTCTACATGTTCTCCTCATCCCACAAGGAGACGATCTCCCCAGTTGGAGCCTATGTTGAAACAATTCTTAAATTTTTTATCCCTAAGACCTAAACTTTCATTTTTCGGGTTTCGGCTTTTCATAAAACGCAAGTTTCGTTATCATTCCCAAACGCATGGTACCGATTTCCCGAAGAACTCGGTACCATTATTATAAGAATCCCGACGCATTTTCTATAAAATTATTTTAATAATGATAAGTTTTAAACCTAATGGATTTAAGGTTAACTTTAAAGAGTTTTCAGAATTCGGGGTTTACTGAAAACATATTTTTCAATACAAATTGAATCGCGAAATCCCGATCCCTGATTTCCCAAAATAAAGAGAGTTAGTTAAAATGCTAATTAATTAATTCTCTAACGCAAAAATTTAAGGCTTAAGTTAATCATTTCGCGATTTCGGGATTCAAGGTTCAGTGATAACACATCTCTTGTCAAAACGATCCCCGAAATCCGGAATCGCGAAATCCCGATCCATAATTTGTGTTAAACCGAACTAACTCTGTTTTGTCCTCAACCCTGATTAGTTAGTTAATTAAGATGAATTTAAGTCCTATTTTTAAACATGTCGCGATTTTGCAACTTCGGAAATCAGGATTCATCAATGACATACTTCTTGTCAAAATGCTCCCTGAAATCCCGAAACGCTTAATATCAATCAATTACTTTGCTAAAACGTTTAAGTCTTAATTAACCTTGTCGCGATTTCGCGATTTCGGAGATCAGATTTCGAGATAACATACCTTTCGACAACACTATCCCCGAAATCTCGAAAAAATAAAATCTTGACTCTTAATATGTGATTAGCACAAATTAACCTTTTTCCAAAGCATGATTAATGATAATCATTTTTTAGGGTTACATTCATGTTTCGGTTTCCGATTGAGTAAAATGTTTCGAGTTTTCTTTAAAATTCAAAGGCTCCAAAATATAGCCATTTTAAATATCTCAGTAAAATATCTACCGCATTAAATGTCTTGAATTCTTGTCAGCTGCGTCAATCCCGTCATTGTTAAATGAATTAAAAAAGCATTTGAATGTCTGTGTTTTCATTTTATCAAGCACAAGAAGCACTCAGCTGAGCTCATTCATTCCTTTTCTGTGACAGGTTTTCCATTTAACGTAAAGTCATGGCACCGAAAAAGGCATTGAAGAAGAGTGAAGATACATAGGAAGGAGATATCATCTCCGACACCACGCCACACGCTATAGACTCCATTAAATCTTGGACTCAAATCTCTGAATTTCTGGAATGTGAATTCAAGAATGCTCATCCTGATTCTGAGAATCACTATCGGGACATAGCTGAATCAGAGCTTCATAAGATCGTCGCACGCCCTCGGCTCGTGGCATATAATGATATGATCAGTTGGGCCCTGGAAAAGGTCGATATCCCGACGAGGAGCATCTTAAACGATCAAGGAGTCATCGTCGGCTCATTCAGGCCAGAACATATACAAGTAATCTATAAACTCTCGCCAAATCCTAAACATACTTTTAATGCCGAGTTTTTAGCAGAATTTCAGAGGAAAGAATGCACCGAGGTAGACCGGACTTATCCTGATATAATTAGAGACTGGTGGAGATGTCCATCAAAATTTAGAGCCGATACCCATGGGGTTTGTGCTACAACATCCTTGAATGAATACATGGTCTACGTAGCCATTATGCTGTGTAGATTTTTCGGGAGAAAAGATCCCTGCCATTTTCATGCAGATTGGGTGCCCTTTTTAGAAGAAGCTTCAGAAGGGTATGCTTTTAACTGGAGTAAGATTTTGTCGGATAACCTAACACAAGAAATCTCAAACTACAGAGTTGCAAAATCTAAGGGACAACCCATGGCCTTTTACATGTCAGCATACATTATGGATGCAATCTGCTATGTGACTCCTTTTCCCTTAATGAATTGGAGTTGGAACATAACCTGTCCAGAACCGATTCATGAATATCATTCTACCCTTTGGGAAGAAAATGCTAAGGACGCATTTTATGAAATTTGTCATTTTGTTATAATTTCGATGCATAAAATATTTTTTGGATGCGAACCCCCTCGCATTTATGATATAGTGACAGAAAATATTAAAGCAATAGTCGACTGGTTTATTGACGAGAATCTAGGCCATTCTAAAGTAGAGGTTGAATCACTAGAAGAAGTAAAATTGGTAGATTTTGAACACAAAAAGCATGCCCCCTATCAATTAGTAATTTAAAAGCTTATGAGCACGAAACATCTGTTTATGATGACGTATTCAAGGAGGTTAAATCCTATGAAGAGGTATTGAATAGAGTATAGGCCCTGCCACCTGACTCACAGATTGGTTTCGCGTCATTCCAGAGCCATAGGCAAAGCTGTTTACCCAAAAGTTTGCAGGGCGAAGCTACGACCCCATCTCCAGAGCAGGAAGGGCCTCCCCCAGGCTTTGAAACAAATATACAGGACAAAGCAAATATTAAAGGCAAGACGAAGGATACTGGAATACCCTCACAAGACACAGAAATTTCCCAGACAAAAGAATCAGAGGCAGGGAAGGGAAAGGAGCTAGAAACATCCCCAGAAATCCCTAAGGATGTTCCAGAAAAGACAGGAGGAACATCATCAACAGAACTTGGAAGTCCCATTACTTCCTTGATTCCATTGCAGTCCACTTACACCAGTGATCTAGAGCCAATTTCTAGGGACGAGATTCCTTCATCAGATTATTTTTTCAGTAAAAAGAGAAGGGAAACCTTGAAACAGGAATCCATCCAAGAGGAGATGGGATGGTTAAAAATCATAGGGTCCTTATAGATGGAAAGAAACTTAAAGATGGAGAAATTTCTACAGAGATAGAAGGCACGATGGGAGCTTTAGCGTCGGCAAATTTATATTCTGTGGACAGTTTGACAACTATGTTGGAACAAAAAGACCAAACGATAGCTCAACTACAGGGTATATTGAAAGAAAACCGAAAGAAATATCAGTTGGGAAATAAAAAAAGGTCTAGAACAAGCTAGATTAAAAGATATTCAAGAGGTTCAGAAAATGAAAACAAGCTTAGAGGAGGCAAATCGGAAAATACAGGTCACTCAGGCACAGGTCCTAAAGCAAGAAGGAGCAAATAAACAATTACAAGATAAGATTAGCACTATTTCAAATCAAGTGGTAGAGCTTGAAATTTTCTAGGCTAAGGTATTGGGAATACATTTGAAGATAAAAGAAGAACAACAGAAAGTGTTTTTAAATATGGAAGTTGTCCAGAATTACTTTAAGGAAACAAATAAATCTTTGGAGAATGTTCTCCAAAAAGAAAGAGAAGTGAAAGCGGCCAGAACGACTTTCCAAAACACAGTAGCCCTTTCAACAAAGGAAGAGGTCGGAAAGATTAAGAAACTATCCATTTCAGAACAGGTTAAAGGAGATGTAATACTCAAAGTGTGGGAAGCAGACCTAGCCGAAAATAAAATAATAACTAGAGATGTTAATGATGATTGTCAAGGAATTTTTTATCTCTTAGAAAAAACTTCATTGAATATTGGAAAAAAGGACTATTCTGGGTTATTAGGAGAGATTAACATTGTCAAGCACCAGCTAAGGTTCAAGGAAGATTTGGAGGAAATGAAGGTAGAGATCCCAAAAATTAAGGTAATCAATATCACGGAATTTGACAAATGGATAGTGATACCAAACTTAAAGTTGCAAACTATTAAGTTCACAAGGAAGATAATAGAAGATCGTTTGCCCGAATTACATAAAAGATTCTTCATATTTGAGGCAAAAGAGATACCAGACATTCCCAAAGTTTTGGTGAAGTTTTTGGGAAAATGTATTAACTGTCTTGAGGCAGAAGAAGGAAGTTCGTTAACACAAACATAAAAGTACTCTTTTGAATATTTTCATCATTAGAATAATAAAACAGTTAGAAAAGAAATGTAAACGGTTTGACATTATTCATCCATGTAACCGTAGTCTTAGGAAGCTAGTTAATCACCAACGGGAAAATATTTGATGATCATGTATAAATATATTTTTAGAAGACTGAGAAAAAGCTTTTGGTTTTTTGAGAGAGCCGATTCTATTAAAAGTTTTCCAATCCACTGTGATATACGATACAGACGAGATTCTAAATCCTGCCAACTTGTAGCTATGTGTTCTTTAACCTTGTTTACCATACTTTTCTATGTTTCCCTTTCAATGTTTTTCTAATGAATGATCCATTTGAAATTTATTTTATGCATCTTTTATAGTTTAGATTGATTTGGTTATCAAATTATTTACAACTTTTCCTCTAAAACTGCTATCGGTAATTTTAAGACCTATGGATCATTTGAACCATGATATTTAACACTTCATTAGAAATCTCGTTTTCTTCTTTATTTCCTGTTACAATATGAGATTCTTTCTTGATTAAAGCCTCATATTTTTCAATAGTATTTCTTTGTTATTTTACGATTCTCAAATTGTTTCAAGTTCAGGAAACGACCTCAACTATATTTATGTTATTATTTTGAATTTCAAAACTATTTTTCCTATTCTCATCTCTTAAAAAACCAAAGTAACAATTTATCGAATTCTTTCACAACTAAATAAAATTTTGTTCCCCATGACTGTCCCAAATAATAGACAACCCAACATAGAACCTGGTGTCCAAGATCAAACTAGTATTGCTTTAAACCTATTTAATACTATTCTGCAAACAACGACTAACTGGGTTGAATTAGAACGTTCATGGGCTGCTATTGAGAGAGATATTAGCATCCAAGAACAACGAGAAGCTAGACAGAGACAGTTAAGAAACTGATTCTGCTTTACCCTTCTTTTTTATTTTTATCCTTTAATTACATTTACCTTTACGGATGCCTTGACGGTATACTTTATAGCGTTAAAGTATAAACTTAGGAATAACACCAGGTATACCTCCATTCGAGTTATTATTGCATTATCTTGAGTTGTTGGTTAGAAGTTACATCAGATGGATGTAGAAACAACATTCTTGAATGGAAAGATTGAACAAGAGGTCTTTTTGGAACAACTAGATGGTTTTGTACTGCATAACCAAGACACTCATGTATGCAAGCTAAGGAATGCCTTGTATGGTCTTAGGCAGGCTCCTAGAGTTTGGTATGACCGGATTGATGGCTTTCTTTAAAGCTTGGGCTTTTAAAAAAGTGATGTTGATGCAAATCTGTACTTCAAGGTAAGAGGGAACCAACATGTTATACTAATCCTGTATGTTGATGATCTCTTTCTAATAGGAGATGAAGGGTTAGTAGCCTTGAGTAAGAGGGAGATAATCTCAGAATTCAAGATGAAAGACTTAGGCTTGATGCATTACATCCTAGGGTTGGAAGTGTGGCAAAGACATGGCGAGATATTTCTGGCACAAGGTAAATACACAGTGGATGTGTTATAAAGGTTTGGTATGATGGATTGTAAATCCATGTCTGCTCCGATGATTATCAACCTGAGGAAGCTGCATGATTCATATAGATGTTCATATTTGGTGGATCCCACCATGTATAAGCAACCGATTGGATCATTGATGTATATGATCCATACCAGGAAAACTATATGCTATGCAATGATTACAATGAGTCAATTCATGGTTGAACCAAGGCAGAGACACTGGGTGGAAGCAAAACACATCTTGAGATATCTCATAGGGACCATTACATATGGTTTGAGATATAAATCCAGTGGAGGTTTATTTCTGCATGGGTATGCAGATGATGACTGGGAAGAAATCCCAGTGGCCTGGAAGATTACTTCCAGATACTTCTTCATTTTAGGATCCGTTATGATCTCTTGGTCAAGTAGGAAACATGGATCCGTTGCACAAAGTACAATAGAGGTTGAGTACTTTGTAGCAACCGATGCTAGCAAGGAAGTAATATGGCTCAGAAAATTGGTTTATGGGATGTTTGGTGACAAGGTCGAGATGACGGTGGTTCACTGTGGTAATAAAAGTTGCATAAAACTGACAGAGAACCCAGTATTTCACGACAGGTCAAAACATATTGATATGAAGTACCACTACATTCGAGACTTGGTCCAGAGAAAAAATGTAAAGCTACAATATATAGCCACGAGCAAGCAGGTAGTTGATATCCTGACCAAGCCATTGCCATTAAGACAATTTGTGCAATTGAGAAGAAAGCTTGGTGTGGCTGAGAATGACTCCCTCTTTAAAATTGGCAGCGTCAACAGTCATTCTCCAATGAGAGGCCATATAGCCAGGGAGATTTGGAGAATCGACGAGTCTTGTGAGGTATTGAAAAAAGTCAGGGGGAACGTACAACCTCTGTGAGTCAAACCAAAATTCAGGATGAACGAGATGCTATGCAATCTTATGAGCTAAGATGTAAGTCTAATGCAAAATTCAAGGGGAATGCATAATCTTTGTGAGCATAGACAGTGTAGTGAAAAAGTCAAGGGGAACGTACAACCTATGTGAGCATATACATACTAGTGCAAAAGTAAGGGGGTATGTACAACCTCTGTGAGCCTAGTCGAGCCTTGTGAGCCATGAGCAAAAGTCAAGGCATCTAGCAAAATTTAGGTTGAACATAAAATTCCTATGAACTAGAAAAAAAAAATCTTCCTTATATTGCAAATGATATAAATGTATTGATCTAGTGAGTTGGCATGTGTAACACTATCCACCATGAAGAAATTCGAATTGCCATGTATAAGAGTCAAGTTGAATGAGTTGTTAAACTCAATTTGTAAAAGGTCAAGTAGTAAAAGTTGCATAAGTTGCATGAAGTTGCATAAGTTGCACATTTCATGCATGCATGTCATGTCATTTTGATTTAATTCGCATGCATGCCCAATCAAGGTCGAGTTGCATACCATGCATTTCCAAGTCACAATGGAAAGTTATATTTCTAACTAAAGTCTCAAGTCAAGTTCTAAATTCGATTTAAGTAAATTTGTATGTCCAAGTTCTAGTTCGAGTTGAAGTGTGAAGTTGATTTATGACAAACATGCAAACAAGATTGTATTTCAAGCGCTCTCCTACCTCCTCTCCACGCCTTTATATGCATAGGTCGACCCTCATTCTTTATATCATATTTTGTAGTGTGAGGGTGAAAGAGTAGAAGGAAGCAAGTGTGTTTAATGTGCTGGGATATATCAGAATAAGAAGGCACATATCAGGTCATCGTATATCAGTCTCAGAAGGAAACAAACATACACCAACAGTGATGGTGTATATTAGTCCAGAAAAGGCAGCGAAGTAGCACCCATGTAGCACATACTTCTTACATCAGTGCTGGTCTATAACAAAAAAATATATCACCAAGATTTCTTAGTATTCTACAGGTCATACAGTTAGGTCAACGTAGTTTTGGAAATCTCTTTAAGAGCATAATTTCATGGTGGATTTTTTGTAAGTGATCATACTTTATATTTGCAATAAAAGGAGATTGTTTGTTGGGGTTTTTCTCCCTGTATAGGGTTTCCCTAGGGTACATGTGTTGTGAATTTTCACGCTAGTAAATCTATGGTTATTGTTGTTCTGGTTTTTGAATTATATTAAGCTAAGTATTGCAGAAATTAAAGAACATATCAATAGTTTAAAATCAAGCTCATAATTTAACAGGAGTAGCATACCAACCTGCGTTGGGGTAACATACCAGCCTGCGTTGGAGTAGCATACCAACCTGCGGTGGGGTAACATACTAGCCTGTGTTGGAGTAGCATACCAACCTGCACTAGGGTAACATGCCAACCTGCATTGGAGTAGCATACCAATCTACGTTGGGGTAACATACCATCTTGCATTGGAGTAGCATACCAACCTGCATTGGGGTAACATACCAGCGTGCGTTGGAGTAGCATACCAACCTATGTTGGGGTAACATACCAACCTACGTTGGATTAACATACCAACCTGCACTGGGGTAACATACCATCCTGCGTTGGAGTAGCATACCAATCTGCGTTGGGGTAACACACTAGTCTACGTTGGAGTAACATACCAACCTGCATTGGGGTATCTCCCACTATTGGGGATCACATCAGTTCCTACTACTAGGGAATACATCAATTCTCACTACTGGAGAAAAAACATTTGGACCACTCCAAGCCTGTCCTTGACAGAGGCTTGGTCAACATATCTACTACCTGTTCGTCGATAGAAATATACTGGAGAAATTGTCTTGTCATAGTCTTATCCCTCTTGTTTGGATAATCCTTTGGACACAAATCAGGCTTTGTACATCTGTAGGTTATTTATTTACAACATGATTGATCTTGTAGATCAACTTGGATGTCACCACTGACTTCCTTTTTGGTATCAGAACTAAGGAAAAGATATAAATCCTAGTCCTTTTGACTGGCTTCCTCCTTGGTCACTGTAGCAAAGTCTACTAAAGCAAGGGAATCTTCCCATAAGATATCATATCTCTTCGAAGCCTCTGAAGCTTCGATCTAGCCTTCTCAACACATGACAACTGTCTGTCAGTTTCGAAAGATGTCTCTCTTCCATCTAAATCTAAAAGTTGTTGAGTCTCCATTCTCCCTCTGAAGCTTGAATCCCTCTGAGTCTGTATAATCTTCGGAGCCACCTACTCCTCATGATATGACTCATCAATGTTGCATCCTGCAAAGTTTCATGGGACCGCGCCGGTCTCTTCTTGGTTACTGCAATGATTCTGAGTAGGCCCGTCTGGCTCTTCTAACTCTTCCTGATGATCTGAAGAGTGATCAAATGCACTAGAGGGATTTGTTCGGTCATCTTTGGAGCCTTCTTCTTCTTACAATCAATTTCCATATGAGATACTATGTATCTCGCAAAAGTACCCTTCTTCTTCTTCTTCTTCGGTACATGGATGTATACAGTCGTGTATACAACTTCTAGTCCGCTCCATGTCTCAAACTAGAGACCATCTAATATGTTGTCTCCTTCAACCATCACTATAGTTTCTCTTAGATTTATCACCTGTGACCTGCTTGAAACAAGGACAACAAAGGGAAAAACAATAGACATGAATAATACTCTTATAATAATAAAAACAAGAACGAGAACAATAATCACAATAGCTCCTTCTTAGAGCTATTGCTTGTGACCTTCCTGGAACAAGAACCAAAATAAAAATACAATAATAAGAAATAGGAACAACACTTTCTAGTGTTGTGATCAAACATTCCTCCATGGTAACCTGCTCGGAACAAGAAAACAAGAACAAAAAGTATAATAGCATTTTCATAAGAACATATCTATATCAACAAGAAAAAGCCAATCTCATTGTAATCATCATATTATTACCAAGGTGACCTGCCTGGAAGCAAAACAAGAAGTATCTCCTAGAGGAGATGTTAGTTCATCTTGAGACTAAGTACAATAAGCATTTATATGAATAGTACTCACATGTTGCTAAGTATTCATTGTATCTAGCAGTAATAGAACCTTTCAAGGATTGTTGTCACAACTAGTAATGTAGCAATTATCAAACTTGATATGTGCAAATTGGAAACTTATTAATTTAATCAAACAAACCTGGAACCTGGAGTCTTATCTTCAAGAACGACTGTTGTTGATTTTCTTCCTAGTCTCCTTCACTCGAGATGAAAAGTATTCTCTTCAACCTGTCCTATTTACTTAAGGAAATATGCTTTCTTGACATAAATCTTAGTTAGAGAATATAATGCAAATAAACTATAAAATCTCAACCTTAATCAATCTAATACTTTGACTAGAGTCAACTTATAACTTTAACTTTGAACATAGGTTACTATAACTTCAATACAACTAGATGTTCATAAGATTACAATAATTCCATAACAACTAGAGGCATATGAAAACAATCAAACCTGGAGTGTGTTGTTCCTTTGAATGTGTTGGGTCTGAGATCCCTCTGGATCTACGATTGTAAGAGATCCCTTCTCTTGCAATCACACTCAAAATAGTGATATATATAAGTACATAACTATGGAAGCATCAACCTTAAAACCTTAAAATAGTAGTGACAAGCAATGACAAACCTTAAAACTTCAAAGGTGCTCCAACTTGTAATCTAAAGGTAGTTGGAGATGTGTTAGGGTAAGGTGCACTAGGACAACCAAAAATTAGTCCCTACATGATCTAAAAATGAAGAAGACTTGTATTTTTGAAAATATTTGCAAGATTTAATTCATGTGTTAAAAAGGAAATGGATCAATTTTGCAACACAACTTTTATAGAAAATTACTCATTCAATATGTATATAAACAACAACAATAAATAACGAACAGAAAACACATAACACAACAAATGATAAAGGAGTTCACCCTTCTCTTGGGCTACATCTCCTGGTCCAGCTTCCAATGGATCTTTTTTATTATTTGCTCAAAGTGCTCAAATATGTGCTGTACAATGCTCAAAATTCCAAATAGATGGCTCCAATGGCTTCAGAATGTCCAAAAACCCCTAGCTGGGCTTTTTCGGCACCTCATTTGGCCAAAAATTGAAGAAGATAGGCTTCCTGGAAGTTCCCCTTCAAACTTGTTGTCTTTGGATCGACAAAATGCACCCTTGTTGCCTCAACCTAGCCCCCACGTGCTTTTATGTGTTAAAACTCAGCACCGGGCACAACTGCACAAACGGTGCAAACTGTAGGACGGTTATGGGTGCGCCTAGCCCCTAACCGCCAAGGCCGTGGTCGTGTGACCCATGTGGCTGCGCGTTTAAATAAAAAAGGGCCAAGACTTTAAGAGCAAATGTTATCATGACAAGTGGCGGGCATTGGTTGTATAACCATTTGAACCAAAATCCAAATCCGCGCGCGCGCCAACGGTGTGACAAAGGGTCATATGTTATTGTATATACGACCGGGGTTGGGGCTGGGGCTAAGCCCCAGCCCGAGCGCGCCCCAACTATCCACATATGCAAATTCAAATAATTTTAAAACTATTATATGGTAATTACTACTATGTGGGCGCGTTGGCAGCCCAACCCTTGCCAAAGCGTTGCGTTGAGTTGGAGGTTCGGGGTTCGAATCCCACGAACTACATAAAATTTTGAACGACCAAACCAAACAACCCAATAACAGGGTGCCACGTGGCAGCCCACGATTGGGCCACATGGCACCGTACAACCAAAAAAAAATTGCCATGTGTCGCAATATCATTCGTCCACATCTGCCAACCAATGAATGCCACATGTCGTATGGTCCTGCCAATTCAGCTCTGCCACGTGTCGTACGGACATCCCACGTCAGCATCCGTACAGACTGTACGGACTGTACAGTTAACATCCTTTTTTTTTTGTCTGTTTGACGTTTTGAACAGAACGCGATATCTCTCTCATCCGACGTTTGTTTCAACCCAAACGAGTTGCGTTGGGTTCGTGACGACGAGGCTTACGCTCGTGTTCGATTTGAAGCGATTCCGAGCACTTTGAATTTTGAGCAAAATTTGATCCCTTGGATCACACCTCCCCATTGGAAATCTTTTGGACCTCCAAAAGACTATTTTCAGTCTATCTAAAGATGAGGGTATAGTTCCCTCACCTTTCCAACCTCAATCTACTTGGCTTTGCTTGGATTTGTGCCTTTAATACCAACTCGAAGATACTCCACATTTCCTCGTTTTGAAGTTCTCATTCTCTTGTCAAGGATGGTGTCTTCATGCAGTTCTGTAAGATATTCTGGGGAAAAATCATCTATAAAAGGAATCTGAACATGCTCTCCTTGATCATCAATCAAAGGAGGCTCGTACAATTTCAAATTCTCAACATTAACAACTGCATACATTTGCATATAAGGAGGCAAATCTAAACGGAAGGCATTGTTACCAATCTTGTCAATAATCTTGAAAGGACCATATCGAATTGGTTTTAGTTTTTGACCTTCTCCTTTAAGCCTCTCCTTACTAATGTAAACCCAAACTTCATCTCCAACTTGGAAACTGTGATCAACATGATGCTTGCCATGTCTTGTCTTGTACTTGGCTTGACTCTTTTCCAACTGCT
>SNQJ01S0064247.1:2035-15701 GCA_010110895.2 Picea sitchensis
TTCTATTTAGCCGCATTCAGCCTTTGTACTCCACAGAGATATCATAATATAAACTTTGTAGTCCTTTGTCGCAATTGTTATTTATATGATCATTTATATGTTGTAAACGATTAATCCTACACACACATTAACAACGTTTCTTAGACTAGCCAAGTCAGGAACATTACACGTTTGCAAGTGTGTATAAGAACGACAACACTCCCAAATTACAGGAACAATCGAAATGCATCGGAACCGAAAACTGACTGTGCAGGAGTGATCCCAGTGATGAAAGATGATAAACAGAGATGGTTGGGTGACTTACTAAAAATAAATACTCCCTCCCAGAATCTTGGAGCCCAAACCGAAAGTTGGAAATAACATCTGAAATCATCATGTAACTCCTCTAAACCATCTGAGGTCATTGGTAACATCAAATTACCCCTCTGATCAGGCTGACACAAACCCAGAAAGTCATCTCCACTTTGAAAGCAAGAGAACCCAAAAATGGGGACATTACAGTCCTCCCTTCCCAAAGATTGCTTGTCCTCAAACAATGCGATCACAACCTTATGATCAACAGGCTGAACCAAACTGGAATTGAGAATGATCCCAGTGTCCCAAACCAACCTGGAAGATGTGAAGCACCCTCTGCTCTAAGCGTTGTCTTGCAAGGTATTGACACAAGAGGCCTCTTGAATACTACCGATAAGTAGAGCAATCAGATACTGCAAAAACTCGGTCAACCCCTCAAAGCTATAGATAAGATATAGAAGCTTGGGTTGAATATGCCTCCAAGATACAAAATAAGTGAAGATGAAATCCTCTTGGTCCTCCAGTGGCAGCATGCAAAGATGAATAAGATTAATTTATTTCCCCTCTGAACTCTTGCACCCAGATCTCACTGAGTTGCGCACTTCCTGGCTGGGAAACCTCTAGGAATTTTGGCCTCCTCTGCTTTGCCATCCAAACCACTGAAATACATTGTAGATCTATAGATATGATGATGGTAAACACTTGTAATGAGTCTCTTCAGTTGTTGAGAGTGATCTTACCCTCCAACTCACTAGATCTACTAGTGACAGTGCACCCTCCTTTAGGAAATTCGTCCAATGACCACAATAAATAAATATGCAGGAGAAAACCACCAATAATAGTTGAGAAAGGGCGCTCTAGGCCTGGCAAACCCTCCTGGAAAGAGATTTGCTTCAGATCTCCCTTCAACTGACCAAATCGAACTATTTCTCCTCCAACAATGCACCCCACCTGTAGAAAACCTCCAAATTTGTGCATTAACTCTCCAATCTACTGCAGAAATCAACCTGTAGCTGAATAAAATGGTGAGGGTGGAATCTTTCACCACCTTGACCAAGCTTGGATCAGGAACATAGGGATCTTTCACCTCCTTGTTGATCTCTAGGGTTTGTTTACTCAAAACCCTCAAAACATAAGTTGCATAGCTCAAGAAGCAATAAGAGAAAATGACATGAATGAGGAGTGAGGCACCCTCCTCTCTCTTTATACCTCCATCTTCTAATTTTCAGTTGAGTTACTTTATTGCTTTTTCTAAGGTTATTACTTTATTTTCTCCTCAAGTCAAATAACCCTTTTTCTACTTTATCAAAGTCACTTCAATAATATAACATTAAGTTCCTCAGTGACACTTTAGTGCCTACTAACCCCTTTTACCCATGGGACTATAGTCTAGAGGGGTGACTAGACTACTAAGTCCTCTAATGTTCTTTTCAAGGAGAGGGGAACACTACAAGATGAGATTTTTCTTTCCAGATATAGTCATGTTGGCACATATATGGGCAAGAAGCCCACACTTTGGGCATTGTATCCCAAGAGGTTATTAAGCATTGGATAGAGGACGTTGCACTAGCACAGGATTGGACACTATGCAGAGACAAGATGCACCTTCATTCCACCTTGGACGTTGGCCTTTTCACCTTGGGCATTGAGCATATGGATGATGACGTCTTGATTAGGGCTTGTTTGCCATTGGGGCACCAATTTAATGAGTTGGGGTTTTGATGACGAGACATGACCTTTGACGAGGAGAGGTCATTTTCCACCATACTTGGCACCTTGATGATAGGACATGGCCTTTGGAGACCTTTTACACCTTGGAGCATGATGTCACCCACACGTGTGGCTTTATGATGTTTTAGCATGATTTGTTATTATTAGAGGCTATTTGAGGGGTCAGCCCCATTTGTATCATGGATTCATTGTGATTTTAGACATTATTGTGGATAGAGCGCTTGATTAGCCTCATATATAAAGGCTAGCACTCCATTTGTAAACTCATCATCACAATTCTCACACTTGTGAGAGCTCTTCTCTAAAAATTTTGCTCTATCTCTTCTTTTTCGCTTTGGATGTCTAATGCACAAGTCTTGAAGGATGAATTGTGGATGCTTTGTCTTGTTATGGTGAGTTCTTCGTGCAATTAGGGTTTCCTCATGATAGCAACTTGACGAGTAAATATTTCTTGCAAGTTAAAGTGTTGTTTCTTGGTGTATTTTTGTTAATGCTCTATTAGAGAGGTAAAGGTTGCATGTTATCATTATTTTGAAACCCTAAGGAAGGATTAAGAGAGGTTATCCCGTTCCCTTGTTGTATTCAGTTTGACCTTGTTGAAGCATTCAAGGTTTTCCTTAAGGGTTAGGAGTGGTTATCCCCTTAAGGTTTTCCTTGGCTAGGGTTTTTATTGCAGGTTTGGACTTGTCAAAGACAATTTGGGCACCGTAGAGGAGTGATATTGCTACATTGGAGAGGTAAGTTCTYTACCTTTTGTTTCTTTGCTTGAAGTGTGTGAATATTTTCCCTACTATTCCTTGTGAACAAAAGCAACATTCATTCCCTTTCAAGTAAAAACACCCCCTAATTGTCTTGGAGGTGGTACAATTCTTGAAGGCCCCTCCCTTCCAATTCTTGTCGTAATTTGCTTGCTAGATTTAGGACTTGTGGGATCTTGTTTTGACAGCCATGCTTTCCCTTTAAATCATTTGAAGAATCGCCCCCTTAAGGTGCATCTTCACCCCATATCCCAACCATAGCAAGGCACTAGTTTTATTCCCTTCTCAACCGACCAAAAAACCCAAAATTCATCTTCCTTGTACCTTTTTGTTTTGTTTTGCAATCTGGAATTTACTGCAGAAAATTACCCTAAATCAGATTACATTTACAGCCATTTAAACACTAAAAATCATATCTTATGTGTGGCTCATTCCCAAGTAAATCACTAAACTTTCCCTCCAAACCCTAGGGCGTTTTGCTTGATTTGGCCCTTGTTTGTGTGCTAGTTTGCAAGATCTTATTAGGGCATTTAATTCTGATTTAGATCTGAATATTTTATTGGTAAAAATCATAAAAATTAGATTTGGAATCATTCTAGTTGATAAAAAGGCAAATCGTCCCACTTTTCTAGCTTAAAAACCTAGACACTTTGCATAGATTTGGTCTCTTTCCTTTGTTGGTTGGATATTTTTAAAGAAGACTTTGAAATTCTGTTCTAGATCTGAATTTTGTATTTAGAGACATTTTGCATACAAATTTAGACTTGGTTTTGTGCACTCTAGGCTTGAAAACCCTAGACATCTTGCATATTTGTGCGCCAGTTTAAGCATTGTTTCATTTCGTGTAAAGGGCATTGTTGAAGTTGATTTAAAATCTGACATTTATCTTGAAAGAACATCTTTAGATAAGATCTTAGATCAGCTTGCACGTTTAGGAAGCAAATCTACTCTTTAGATTGCTAAAAATTCACATCGATTTGCTTGATCTAGGCCTATGTTTGTCATTTCTGTATCTTGAAAAGAAGGCTGTCCATAGATCTCTTCTAACCTAAAATTTATGTAATAAATACTTCATAAAAAGATTTGGAATTGATCTTTTTTCTTTTATAAGGAAGTGTGCCAAATTTCATTGGATTTCTCTAAGACTACTTGCATTATCTTAGCCTTGTGTTGCATTTTTTTATCTTTAAGGTTAATTGGAAATCTGGTTTAAGTTGTGAGCTTAAAGCATTAATCATAACACTAAGTCAAATAATAATAACACTAATCTCTTTTTTGCTCCCACTTCATATTATAACACATTGAGCTTAGTTCACCTTAGGGAAGCTCCCCTTGACTAGGACCATTCATAGTCTAAAGTGAGAAAAGCAAAGCCATTGAGGTGATAGTGGTGACTTGCCTAAGTTGCCCTTGGGGTCTCATCCTTGTGCTTAGGACTTTTACACCTAGTGAGAAACTGGGAGGTAACACTCCTCTCCATGGTTTGTGCTACTTGTTTCTAGTTCTTCCTCATCATCACTAGTATTTCGGCTTCCCAAGACCATCATCATAATAAAAAATGGAGCCAAAAGAATAAACCACATTGGCATACCCATCATTCTTGTTCAATATTGAGAATAACTTGCTACCTACAATATTATGATGAAGAAGGTGAAATGGGAAAGAGTAGGAGAAGTGAACATTCAAGCATTCAACATAGTTAATATACTAGTTTGCAACACACGGAAAAAAAATTAAAAACAAAGAAGAATTGACTTTAGAGCCTACGTCTTCAGGTCTTCAATGGTGGTTGAATGTAGCTATGGAGCCTCCAAGCTCCCTTCCAAACTCTCACAAGTGGCAGCCTTCAATCTGCCTTCCAAGCTCTCGCAAATCTGCTCCTCAACAACTAGCAAGAAGCCCACTCAAAACCCTAGCAAAGATGAGAGAAATGAGTGAAATGAGAAATAGAATGAGAGCAAATGTAGTGAGTGAATCTTTTAATCCACCAAGGAACCCTAACCATGCCTAAACCAACCTTTTGGAACCTTGTCTTGGTTCCCAAAAGCAAGGAGAAATCTCAAATTCACCCTCATGCATAGGATCGCTTAGGGAGCATTAGAAAGCATTTTTTAAGCTCTCAGGAGCATCCCGAGAGTGTTCTAGGAGCACTCGGGGAGCGACACTCCCTGGACGCTCCCTATTTGTGCAAGGAGAGTGTTTTTAAGGAGGGAGCGCTTCTTGGATGCTCTCTCTTAGAGCGCACTTCAGGAGTGAAGTTTTGGGGGAG
This sequence comes from Picea sitchensis, assembly GCA_010110895.2. Taxonomy (NCBI): domain Eukaryota; kingdom Viridiplantae; phylum Streptophyta; class Pinopsida; order Pinales; family Pinaceae; genus Picea; species Picea sitchensis. Next base: position 7,088 of record SNQJ01S0064247.1, read on the forward strand.
GGTTGGGGGGGTAGCGTTGATCCCCTTTATTTCATTGCTAGGTAGTTTTTTTACCTGTACAACCTAACTACCTCGTTAATTAATATTTATTAGTCACTTATATTAACGTGACTTTTACATAAGATTTTCATTAGATTGTATATTTTATTGGAGTAGTATACTCCAATACTCCAACAAAATTATTGGTCTAATTTGTACATGTGGCTACAACCCATTCACATGTATCATTATTTTGTAAGTATGGCTAAGGCCATATTTTATTTTATTTTTTTGTATACTAGGATTATGGTTAATGCCGACCTAGTCAAACTTGATATGTAGGCTCAATAACCCTCTTGGAGACTGTGCCCTTGTTATGCGGGCCCATAACCCACTCTTGGAAGGATACCTCACTTGAGTTTTCTATAAATACACAACTCAAGTTCTCATTTGTATCATCTCATCTTGCGATCTTCTTGATCTAATATACAATGTGTGATAAGCTTAAGGGCACTTATATTTGGTGTTTTTCTCCTGTGATTGGCATTTTCTCGTGGGCACTCTTGTGAGGAGGCTATTTCAGAATTTGGGTGAGATTTGGTTGGCTTATCTCTTTACATTGTTGAAATTTTATGTTTCCAAGCCATTAATTCCATTTATGCACCATGCCAGATAGCTAGACATATGTTAGGATCAATGTTACATTTATCGTTATCGGGAATTTATCATCAGGGGTTTGGAAAATTAATTATCGGCAATATCGAGGAAATTACCGGAAATTATCAGGAAACTTTAAAAAATACAAAAATAATAAATTTTTTCAATTTTATAAACATCTAAAGCAACAACAACATCAAACAAACACATTGCTACATAAATATGAAAAACAAAATTGATATATAAGATGTATAAGATGTCAAGTGGTACATCAATCATTGATACTGAAATATGATATCTATCCTGATTCATAAGTCCTGACAGGATAATACAAAATCACATTAAAACAAAAATAAATGTATCTCATAAGATGATCATCATGAGGCATCTAGATACTATAAGGATAACCATAATGCACTAAGAAGGCATGGCTTAGGATTTGGTTTCGCCCACCCCTGAGAAGCTTGCAGTTCCCATGCGGTTCCTCAATTCTTCACTGTGATTTTTCTTCCCAATAATACCAAGAAGTGAGTTCTTTGGAATAAGGACAACATTTGGGGTCACTGCAGGGCAAATTTCCACTTCATCCCCTGGGACTTTGGCAAGGTGGTATTTCAAGCAGTTGATTCTGCCAGACATTTCCTTTCCACATAGCTTGCAACTCAGCTTTGTTCTATTATGACCCTCATATGGTTCACCATACTCCCACATTGGATCCAATGGCTTTGCCATTTGTTGAGCATTGATTAAATCTTTAAAATTTAAATCTACAGGCCAAAACAAATGGGGAAATTCAAAATCCAGATCCACAAAACAGTTAAAGAATGGTGCAATTAAATATCATAGCTACGTAAGTGTTAAATCTCCCATTAAAAAATGGCAAGAACAGGCATATCTAATGGTCATTGCAAACCCTATACTAAATCTTGAAAAACAAAGAAAATGAAGGCATAACTTTTTTACATACCTGGGAATATGGATATGGTAGATTGGAGTAGATCCCTACTCCACAAATGCTTAGTTGATGGCAATGAAAACAATAGATTTCCCCTTGTTTGCTTGATGGAAAATGGTCACAATATCCTCGAAGCTCAATTTCCCTTAGCACCATTTGCAAAATGACGTTTTAAAACCCAAAATCGCGACTTAAACCTGATGGAAAAAGAGCAGGGCGATAAATTCGATAGTCTCGCAATAAATTCAAAAGTTTAAATTATCGGTGATATTATTGTGATAAGTGTAACATTGGTTAGGATGGTTGTTGCCTTTTATGATTTAGAAGGTTGATCACCACCTTAGAGTCCCCTTTGAAGATGGTTTTCTTAAAACCTTACTCGATGCATTCAGGATTCCTAGGATAAGCGCCTCCATTTCCACTTGGTTGTTGGTCTTATTCCCAAGGAATTGGAATGGAACTGCAAGAACATGACCAAGGTGATTTCTTAACACAGCACTGATATTGTTGGGCCAGTATTTCCTTTGGAGGCACCATCAATATTTAACTTGATCCACTGCTCCTGGGGGAATCCAGTTTATTTACTGAATGTGCTTTTTTTATATATGTGTTGTGTTTTGTGTCCACGTTTATTACGATCCATGTGTATATGTAGATTGCCTCATGTATACTCATATTTTTTGTATGTATGTTATGTACATGCATAATATATATCAAGTGAGGATTATACCAGACAGCACTCCTAGGTACAGTTAGATCAGTGTTGAAAATATCAGAATCAGGAAAAAATCAACTGGGGTCATCAACTGAAAAAATGGGAAAAAAATTGGCAACAACTCAGTTAAAAATGGCAAGCATTAAAAACTGCAAAATATTTCGTTTTTTTGTTTAAATTCAAATATAAACTAATAACAGCATCAAATAATCACATTGCTACACAAATATGGAAAGAAGAAACATATACGAGAATACGTCTTAAAATCACAGACAAGAAGTGAAAAAATGCAGGAGTCCTGAAATCATGAGAAAGTTGCATTTTTCCCTGCAATTAATTGGGAATGGGAAAAAGCTGGCAGTTTTCTGATTTTTTTTCTGCCTTTTTCTGAACTGGTTAAAATCAATGTTTTTCTTTAAGATTGTAAAAGGCAAGATTAGATTTCTGTTCACCTGATCTGTATATGCATGTTTGTGGTTCACTGAATTGGGCATGTTTTGGCCACCAAGTTGCAAAAGCTTAGAGACTACCAATCTGGAGCTCAGTTCCTGACTTGACTACAGTGGGCTAAGCTTTTTATTTTTAGGGATTAGATTCTGACTATTTTTTTTCATCGGTCAAGGTGGACCTCACTAGGAATGTTTCAAAATGTACAAAATAGTGTTATGATATTTGATTTAACAGAAGTAACGTGGGTGGTATTAAAAGGCTTGAATGATAGTGGCTTTCTTGATTTTAGATGATACCATTTTGACTAAATATTTGGTTACATCTTCACATGGATACAGTGAGATGATTTTGGTGGCAGTGTGATATGATATCTGGTTGATTATTGTATAAAAGTAGAGAATCCTTATTAGTGGGATTCATCACTGAAAGAGATCAGATTACATATATTTCTTGAATGTTATGCTGGTCCTCTAGTATCACAAATATGAAATCCTTATTATGGAAATGACAGGTATTGCAAAATTGGTTTTAACTTTTAAGCTTCTGAGATAAATTTTACCTGGACATCTAGAGATACAGAATCATTGATTAATGGGGATGATTTCTCTGCATCAGAGGAGGCAGGCTGGACAACAGATCAATGGGGTTACTCACGTTTTCGTTTATTGAATTCCCCATCTGAGGGCATGCCAAATCGCCAGGCCCTCCATGCCTTTATGCGATCTCTATTTAAGGTAGATTCTCTGATTTGCAATCTACATGCTTGCATATTTCCAATTTTATATTCAATTCTGTGATTTGCTTATGTTTTTTGCATTCTGAGATTTAAATTTCAGAATCGTTTTCCATGTTGCTTTATTTATGTGATCGCTGATTTGCAGACATATATATATCAGCCACTAAACTCAACTTGCATGGACCTAAGTTATGATCACTAAATAATAAGAAATAAGCTGGCTGATTATGTGATCATTTCATCAACTTGCAGACCTTTTTCAGTACATTGTATAATTTTGTTTGCATATGACTGAAATATCTGCTATAATATATATTTCTCGCTATTGCCTCACTTTCCAAGGAGTTTCAATCATACTCACCAAATCTTTCTGTCAATTTATGTTTATGCACATGTTCAAATAGACACAGATAGGTTGGTGGCTTTGGGGGAGGGATAGTTTTGGTGCCTGTAAAATGATTACGGACAAATTTAGGGGCCCTACTTCTTGGTATGGTTGTTACTCTTGAAGAGGAAGGCGTTGTAGAATAAAATTCTATTTAATTATTATGTATTCTAAATATAAAATAATGTCAAATTAATGCCAAAACGACTTCAAAATTATCTTTATTTGTTACTTGTATCAGAAGGATACATTTCCAGAATAGAAACACAGATCATTTCATTTCCGATCTAGTGGTCAGGGAAACATTTTGATTGATGTATATTTATCTTTCATTCTTGTCGGTATGTCCTGGGACAATTCTTTGTGACAGTGTTAAATTATTTTATTGTGAGTAAAAGGATGTAGCCCATCTACTCTTTAAGGAATAGAATAATATGGTCAGCTCATATTTAACAAGAGGTAATAAGTTAATAACACTAATACTGAACAAAGTCATATTCCAATTTCTGAAATGTATTATTTAATAATAGTGTTTTTTTTTTCTCTTGTAAAATGCCTCCCATATCGAATTAACTTATCTTCTTTCCAACAGGCTATGACCGAACATGCTGATGCTTGGCCATTCAAGGACCCAGTAGATCCTCGTGACGTGCCTGACTACTATGATATCATAAAAGATCCAATGGGTAAATCTGTCAGCATGGGGTTCTTCCTTAATTGTTCATATTTGTTGCTAATCTTAAAAATTAGGAACAGTTAAAAAGGATCTAAACATGCACAAGGCTTCATTGTTCATATATGAAAATATTTCTACTGCGTAGACCTCGATATCCAATGAAATGATTTCCTAGTTGATTAAACACTTAATTAAAAATATTAGAAATAACCTCAGTAATAAATTTCCAAGGTGCGCTCTTTCAATTTTTTTCCGCTCTTCCTTTCTCTCTTTCATACATGTACAAATTTAACTGTACCACTTTGTGTCTACAGGATTACCTTCAGTTTAACAAAATCTAAAAATACATCACCTCATGCTACCTGTCCTGATCATTGGTAGCTACAACCCTAAAGGGATAGCAAAAAAGAGACCATAATTAACTTAGCCACCCTTGCATGGAGCTTGATACTGATATCTGTCTAATATTTAGAAATGTTATGTTGAGAAATGTCAGAGCATAAAAGAGATATAGGGAGAGAGGATTATTTTATTCTTGTAGTCATCAAATACATCAACATGGTTTTCTTTTATGTGCCATGTAATAATTATTAAACCACTACTCCTATAAACAACTTATAACTAATGTGGGCCATTAGTAAATATTAGGATTGATAACCCTCTTAACAACACTTTATTTATTATTAGGACTCATAACATATTGAATGTTACCTCTGTAATCCCCCCCTCAATACAAAAGACAAACTTTTATTAACAATGTTACTCAAAATGATGTTACAAAGACATGATAATGAGTTTCAAACTAATGAATTGAATGTTTCCCATCTCAACTCTAAGGACTGCTGTGCTCTGATTTCCAAGATGTTGAATTTGGAGCCTATACCAAACAACAAGATTGGATGGATATTATGGTGGGGGGTAGCCATTGGGACTGTCAAATTTCTTCGACAGTGGTGTAGAATGGTGGGACAATCTAGCAGAAGAAGAAAGACTTAGGAAATGACAAAGTTGGATGAAATTCACACATTCATTGAAGAAGACCTTTCTAATGAAATGCTACATGAAGAGGCAACTAAGGGGGAACAATTACTTCAGTGAATGTAGGAATATTGTGCAAGTGGAGCAAAAATATGAGCTCATCTGTAGTGGGTTAAAGAAGGTGATGAACCATCAAAATCATTTTTTGACTATCTTAAACACAAGAATAATTCTAAAGAATCATGGGACTAAGGAATCCTAAGGATGTTTTAGTGCAGGACTTGGTGGAGATTAAGTAGATGTTTGGGTTGTGTTGTCTTATACCCACCCAGGTCATGTGGAAGAAATCTTCAATCCACTGGGTGTGTACTTGGGGGCAAGTCTCGAGACTAGGTGTTGTCACCTGATTCTTGACTCCTCCGTCTAGGCCAACTCCTAGCGAAGCCAAGGGGGGTAGTCCCTAAAAAATAATTAAGGCTAAGTAAGCTAAGTACAAGAAGGAAATCTAGGAGTATATTCAAATCAAGAGCAAAGTACCAGTAAATCTATTCTAGCAACATATATGACATGACACAAAATAGAATTTGCTTATGATTAAGATATAAAGCTGCAAGCATGTAAAGTACTTGCATGTAAAAGATACAATATTGAAAGCACATACAAATGCTTGAAATATAAATGATAAACACTATAAAGATCAGTGCCAATAATGTAAAGGTTGTTGCAAGATGTATGTAATGCTGCTGAAATGAAGATGTGTTGTGAATGCTCTTGACAATTTTATTATTAAGGTGAGTTGTTTAGTTCGTGGGTTTATTGTGAAGTGACTTGATAGTGCAAGTCCACTTATGAGTGCGAAGCATGTGCAAGTGATTGCAAAAAAGGAAATCTAATCTAAATGTTTGGCCCTCTGGAAGTTATCCCTTAATTGGGTACAAAGAATAATATTGGAGGTCCAACATGGGGAGAACCTAGATCCCAAAGTTCCCATCTGACTTCACACAAGTTTGTTTGTAGGATCCCAATTTAGCAATAACTATTATTGGATTGTCCTATTAAAACTAAATCCACACTAACCAGTCCTTGTTCTGATGTACTCCACACCTCAGATCAAGCAAAAGCTCTCGGAGGGGACAAAGCAATATTAGGGGAAGCTGAGGGGATGGTTTATTTTCCAACTTTGAAATTGTGGAAATGATATCTAATCTACTTTAATCTAAGAAATGAAACTACTCTAATGTTTTGCAGTGTTATGATTGATTTTATCTTTTTAAATCAGACAAAAATGAAAAGCAATTAAAGAAGATAAATGAGGCAATCACACAAGGACACCAATCCCCCAGTGTTAGAAATAAAAGGTGTGCTCGTTTCACCGTAGACAATATCTCAATATTGTCACCCAACCATAGGCACAAATGTCACCCCCGAGCACCTTAACCTTGATAGGCAAAATAATTCTGGAAGCAAACCCTAGAACCAATAGCCAACCAAGGTAGCATACCTCTCTCCAGAGCTAACATACCAAGCAAAAAGTTCTAACCATAACCAAGCAGAAATTCCAACCATAACGAAAGACCAAGTCACCACTGTAGGAGTTGCAGCTCTCCTCCAGTCATGCGCACCACTTGTCCTTATGCAGTTGTGAGAGTGAGTGTGACAAATGAGCTCTAGTGCCCTCTTTTTTATAGTCCTCCAAGTGACCTAACTGGGCCGACTTCTACTTCTGGAGGATAATAATTTAATGTAAATTATTATCTTGAGTCGACTTGTCTTCCAAGGTTATTTCCTAGCCTTCTAAGGTTTCTCTTACTTCCCAGAATATTCTAGACTCGTCAAAGGTTACATGTAGAGGTTAATACCTCTCGTAGCTACCATAATATCAACACTCCCTCCTAGCTAGGGAGGTATTAAAGGCAATGGTCTTGAGCACAAACAGACCATTCAACCAATAGCATCATCATAGACACACATGCTATCTCATGATTGCGTAGATCAACTTACAAACACCATCACCACTATCAATATCATCTGATAGCATCAACTGCATCATCTCTCGAGGCCATACTCCATCTGACTCCTGAGTAATCGGGCATGATGTTGAGTAAGTCACTCACTCAACAAAGTGATACAAAAACTATTCTTCTAATCCGGACGTACGTCCTAGAAGAATAGTTGTTCCAACATATGTTGAAAGCCCCACAATGGGCTACAAGGATCATTCTTCTAATCTGGACCTACATCCTAGAAGAATGTCATTCCTCCCAGATGTTGAAAGCCACCCTATGGGATACAGAGACCATTCCTACAAGAATGTCAGTCTCGGACTATTTTCTAATCGGGTCATATGTACCATATATATTAATCTCTACCCATATGCCTTAGAAAATATCGATCCTGTATCAACCACCCTAATCGGGATGTCATGTCCTTAGGAAGCGGGTTATTCAACCTAATCGGACCAATAACTGTGCCTCGGGAAAAATACCAGTCCATGATATGTCAACAATCTATCAACCTGGACCATTCTCCATAGGCAATTCATTCTGCCAGGACCATTTTCTGCCTGGAGAATGTCTGTCCATCAGCACACTGACTATCCATCTAGCTGGCAATCATCTCTAACACTAGTGGTAGTCTCCATGGAAATCAGATAGTAGCATACAACTTCTTCAATGTCATCCAATATAACACAACTGTGTCTATTCATAGTAGTATACAACTATTATCCATTGGTACACAACGACTCCTAGTAGCATATGACTACTAGCCAGTGATGCATAGTCACTACCAGTGGATCACATCCACCACAGTAGCATACAGCTACTGTCGAGAGATAGACAGTCTCCACAACAATCATATCATCCGATATCAACCTGCATCAACAATGTCATGATATAAACTGAGTCATTTGGGCCATTCTTCCACTCACATCTGTGAGATATGGAAAAGCATCTGCCCTTGGAAAGTTAAACATCAACCATGGGTTGTCTGGACTATTCTTCCCAAGCATAGAAGAATAATTGTCCTTGATTGTTGAACCTAGACCATTCAACCTAACTGGGTCATTCTTCCAGCACGATTCA
>SNQJ01S0064248.1:0-17286 GCA_010110895.2 Picea sitchensis
TTCATGGCAGTTTACATATGTCTAAGATTTAAGATGTGAGAAGAAAACATATTTTATGAAGGAAAGAAAGGGTTCTTGGGTGCCTTGCCATGATTTTGAGTTTGTTATTATAGTTAACCATCTCCATCAATCAATCCAGATCAAGAATAAAAAGAAAATTTCAAGGAGATCAGTTGATGCACAACTGAGCTGCACTTCTCCTGTAGGTTACTATTGCGCAACAACCTTACTACGCAACTGTGACAGGGGATGCTGAGTTTTTTACTATTTTAGTGGTAAATTTAAAACTCAGTTTCCGACTAACTGGAAACAAATTTTTCAAAAATGAAAGAGTTTTTTGTCAAGAACATACCATATAACAAAAATGACTCTTTGTTTCTTCACAGGTGTTATGGTTTGGGAGATCCGAATGGATATTTATGGCCTATTTTTCTAGATTTCAATATTTAATGATTTCTTATTTTAGTCATCATATTTTGGTGTGGATCCCTAGAATCTAGAGAGGAATTTTAGAAAACTGAGAGAGGTTTTTCTCAAGAATGGATTCATATACAAAAACCTCTCTCAATTTTGAAAAATATATCTTTATTCAGGAGATATTGTTAAGAACCCAATACTTTCATATAGAAACACCACAAAGATTCAAAGAACAATATAGAAAACTACCACTTTATTATATCGAAACCCTTGAGGTAAGGTAACACCATATATTAATCCTTAAGGAAGGATAACACTCCTCAATCAATGCTTGATACATTCACAATATTCTTCACTATATTTCATTACATTGCTTACACTTCTTTATATATCTCTCTCTATCTCCTAGGAACCTCCTAGAGAGATTTCTCACATTTATTACATCTAACTACCATATTGGGCCTTTATTAATATAGTGGACCTAGTCCACCTTACTTTGAATGACCACATCCTCATATATTAAATGACTTCCACTAATAACACATAACTACATTCTCATTGGGTACCTCCCTAGGTACCCCATATTACCTCCCTAGGTATACTATAGATATGATCTCATCTTTGACGCCTATTTTCCAGTCTGCTACACAATTTGATGTGTTTTTCTTGTAGGTTACTATTGTGCAACAACCTTGATGTGCAACTGTGACAGAGTTTCCAAGTCAGTTCCAAATCAGCTAGTTCGAGCTAGCTATGTATGGCATTACATCCTCAACGACTTTCTTGGTAAAAGGAATCAGTTTAGGGATTCAAATCACAATTTTGTCAAGTAGTTAAGATGTAATAAATGAGTCAAACTTGACCCCCTATTTTCAATAGACTGGATATATTTTGTAGACAAATATATTGTATTTGTTAGCATTATCATAGGATGATAGTTGAATTCGAATTTGGCAGCATAGCAAGATATTTTTGTATATATATCATGTAGCTATGAGAGCTAAGGGTTGGAAAGTGTGTAAGGAAATACTACTGAACATATTGTAATCTCTTTCTGTTGTTAATGAAATTTGTTGGATCATAAGTCCTTGAGTTTTGACCATGAAGATACATGTGATTGTGATATTTTATGCATGTGATTTCCCAGTCTTTTCTTTCATGTTTTATACTTGATATCGTATGGTTTCTTCTCTGTGTGGATATGAAATATATGTATCCAAACTCATCTTTATCAGACCCTCTGTTGCATGTAGTTTGAGTTGTACTTTTGTTATAATTTCTTTAAGATTCATCCTTGTTAGATGCCTTGAAGGATTGTTGTTTTCTCTGTAACCTGCTGTCTACAACATATCTATTTGGCTTAGAATATTACTTTCTATCTTTCCCCTGTTCAGTCTTTTCTTAAATCTAACAAGTATCCAAAAAGCTTTATTGACTTTCGACTTTAGTGACTCCATAGCCCAATGTACTTTCTGCCCATATTGCTACCAACACTATAAACCCAAATTTATATTAGAGATCTATCCTTTGAGAATAAAACCAAATCAATCCTTTTAGTGATTGATTTGAAGAGAGAGAGCTCCCTCTGGGTTGGAAGGGTTAGCTTCCAGACTCAAGTTGGTTTTTGGTTACCTTTCTAATTTGCCTCTTTATCTAAGGCAATTTACAGAGTAATAACATTTTTGGTGCCATTTCAGGGGACCGAAGGTGAAATATTCTTTGGGATTAACGACAAACATAAAATTTGAGTTCAGATGGTGAACAGAGGCCAAACACAAAGAAGGTCGTACCATTCACATGGCGACTCCAATTATTSTTCAATCAGATTCAAAGACTCCACTAGGGGACGAGATCCATTGACAGAGACATGGAAGGACATCATCGGAAAACCATGTATCAAAGCTTCATTTTTTTCCAAGAGATCTTATTCTTTTTCATCAGTCACCTCTTGTCCTTTWTTGAAATTATTAAAAGAATCTTCCTTTACCTGTTGTATTCGAATGAAGATTACAGATCTGCACTTGAATCTCCTTTAAAAGTTGTATATCATTCTTTTGAAGTTGTAAATACATCTCCTTTTTGTATTGTTGATCTTGAACAAGATCTTAATGATAACCATAGCCAAGCTCGTGAGCCTCTAGATACTAAAGTTGATATACCATCTCCTATACCTGATTCTACACTTACCAAGACCAGAGGAAGATACATACCCTTGAAACTACCTTCTATAATTCATGACTTTCCAACAAAGAACTATAGATACCTACTTGTGTTAGATGGTGAACTTAAGAAGATTTCAGCTGAAAAACATGTCTAGGATTTTGAGCATTTTGCATACCTTTTTGAAATTGAACATGATGATGTTTTAATGAGAGATTTTTCCCAGTCATTGGAAGAAGAGATCAAAGAGTGGTTTAGACACTTACAACCTGGGTCCATCAACTCATGGGAGGAACTGAAAGATGTTTTCCTGAATTTTTTGGGTGAGAGAAATTCATTATATCAGTACCTTTCTGAGTTCAGTTCCTTGAAGAGACAGAGTAATGAAATAATATTTATGTTCAACAGGAGGTTTTCCAGTCTTTACTACACGATACCTAAAAGGATCCAACCCTATGAAGTTGCTTCCATGCTTCATTATGGAACATCCTTTATTCCAGATTTGTCTTTCCTTCTGATGGAAAGAATATCTAAGACCCAACAACATATGTTTGTTGATTCCCAGGAAGTAGAAGACAATATTCAAGCATGTCAAAGGCTAGAAAATCAGAATTTAGAGATTTTTGCAAATACAGAGAACAATGGTGTAGAAGAAGAACATGAGATTGTGCATAAACAAGAGGTTGATTTACATCCTGATCTTTTTCAACATGAGCATAAAATTGATTGTTCCATGCATTTTTTCGAAGTTTTCAATGATGACATTGTTGTAGAAGATAAGGATCAGCCAACTGAAGAGCAAGTTGATGTACCAAGATTTTTCCTTGTGGATGACATTGCAGATGTAGTTGGCTTGCCCAAATATGATGAATATAATGATAATTATGAGGTTGATTTTTAGAGGAGCCAACTGCATGTTCTCCATAAGGAAGTGTTCAGTTTTAGTAGTTTAAGAAAAGAAGTTAGCCTACATGTTTTAGTTATGACAACAATGAAGAACATGAGGAAATTAATGAATCGGGTGAAGGAAATACTCTACCCCTATGCTTTTATTCATTTTAATTATTGAAGGAGAATTTTCATAGTGTTATAAGTCAACAATTCCACAGTTATTCCAGTGAACATGGAGAAGACATTAATTTTGTTGATGAAAATTCCGTGCCTTTGTGCTTCGCTTCATTTGAACTATTAAAATAAAATTTCAAAATCACCACTGAAACAAAGGGGTGTGAGCTAATGCAAGATCATATAACCTCATTGGAAAAAAATGATAACAAATTGCAACAGCCTTCTCATGTGTTTCATGACCCTGTAGCATGCTATATGAAGTGTTTAAATAGTCAAAATTTTCAACCTATGATGAGTTGTAAGGTTGGAAATGAATATGATGGTCAATTAGTGCCAAAACCAAAAATATCCTCGTTGTCAATAGATGCTTTATTACAATCATCTAATGCATATTTTCAGACTTCCTATGATATCTTATTGAGTAAATTGCATGAAAGCAAAGATGCAGGTGAAGTGGTAAATTTATGGAACATAAATCACCTAGAGAAAAGTTGTAATCTATTGGGTGAGTATGAAATCAGATTGTACTTATTTGAACATCCTTTTGAAATGTTCTTGGATTCAGTGAGTGAGCTCAAACTTTTAGATTTTTCAGTTTTTGTCAATATTGAGTTTATCTACAAGTTTTTTGAGTTGTCGACAAGCAAGTATTGCATTTTGTTCCTAAACAAAGATATGCAAGAAAATAAAAAACTGGATAAAGTGCTTATATGGTTGCACTGGATCTTTGACTTCACTTGATTATCAACTCATGGATCAATTAGAGTAGGTAGGTGTGTGAATAAGCTCAGCACTATGAGCATATTTTTCAATACTGAGTTTTCAGTTTGCAACATTGTTTTTAGATTCCACTATACATTCTGAAGAGTGGGTTTGGTTTCAGTTGGAGAGGACATGTAATTTTGCGAGGTTAGGATCATCCAATGGATTGGAAGCCTCACGGTATGTTTGTTCTTTTCACCTCCACGGTGGGATACCTGGAGCTTATGTTAGTGTGTGGCCAGATTATTAGAAATTGAATTAAAAATGTATGATAGGGTAAAGTCATGCTTTGGTATCATAAATACCATGGCATGACTTCTCTTAGGTTATGAGTCGATGGGTTTGTGATTGATAAATGTGTTTGAGTAAGGTCATAAAATAAAGTTGAGTCATGAAACATATGGTCTTGATGCCAAAGGTATGGGTTTTCATATTCGATGGGTTTGTGATTGATAAATGTATTTGAGTAATGTCATAGATTAAAGTTGATTCATGAAAAAAATGGTCTTTTCATGGTCCTAAAGATTTCATAAGCTCAAATATGTTGGAGGCATGTGGCATCATCAAGCAAATCATAACATTGCACAAGTTGTTTACTTAACTTCTGTGTGTGTATTGAGGTACGATGAGGTATGATGGTAATAATTCATGATTTAATTGAATTTATCTTTCAAATTATCCTCCTTCCAGGTAAAAGCGCTCCAATCATTTCTTCATCACAATTTCAAAACCTCCTGGCCAAGCTTGTTGTGTAGAGGACGTTGTTGTTCATTGTTGGGAGGAGGGTTCCTATTATTGTTCATTGTTGCGCAAAGGACGTTGATCTCGTTTGCTGAGTTTCCCTACTATGTTTGTTATTTACTTTATGCCACAAGGTTTATTTGTTTTCAATGTTGTGAAAAGGTTGATGCTCTCATCTGTTGCGCACAAGTTCTAGAGTATCGAATTGCTCACATTGTTGTGTACCTTCTCTGATCATCGTTGCATATGATGATACACACCTTCAAATGACCTTGCTTCCACACTTTCTAGCTGCTATTTCAGATTTGGATGGCATTCTTATGCACAATGTTATTTTTTTTATGGATATTACTACGATCATTTGTTTCCTAATATGCATTGTGGCAATCTCAATTTTGATTTTTTGAAGGACAAATTCCACGGTTACTTGCAACAGACATGCTGTGCAACTATATCAGTCTAATTTGGAGAAGTTGTATGAGGTTCTTGTCGAAGTTTGGAATGGGATATCTCAATGTGATAATGATATCAACATTTACTACATCAAATTAAGTTTATCAATCAGTAAAATATCTCTTCATGAGGTTTACATATGTGGGTTTAATAATATGTGAGAAGCAAACATGTTTTTTGAAGGAAATAAAGGGTTCTTGGGCACGTTGTCATGATTTTGAGTTTTTTATTATCGTTAACCATCTCCATCAATCAATCCAAGATCAAGAAAGAAAGAAAATTTCAAGTCGGTTGATGTTAAACTATGTTGCACTTCTCCTATAGGTCACTATTGCACAACGACCTTGTTGCACAATTGTGACAGGGGGGATCTTGAGTTTTATTGTTTAGTGGTAAACTTAAGGCGACAACCAAGCAGTGATTGTTCATAAAGATTCTTTTGTCAAGAATGGACCATATGGCAATCTCTCTCGGTGTCTTCACGAGGTGTTGTGTTTAGGAGATATGAATGGATATTTCTGACCTATTTTAAAATTTAACATTTAATGATTTCTTGTTTAGGTCATCATCTTTTGGCGTGGATCCCGAGAATATGGAGAATAATTTTGGCAGAGGTTTTCTCAATAAGGAGGATTCATCTACTGGCCCTACCGGTTTTGAAAAATATATTACTGTCGGGGAGATATGATATCATCTTTGGCCCTTCTTGTTATGCTACATAATTTGTTGTGTTTTTGTTTGTAGGTTACTGTTAAGCAACAACTTTGTTGTGTACTATGTGAAGGAGTTGCCAAGTCAGTTCCAAACCAACTAGTTTGAGCTAGCTATGTATGTCATTACATCCTCAAGCGACTTCAAGGTTAAAGGCATCGGTTTAGGGATTCAAATCCTTGATTTTTTCAAGGAATATGTTAATATCTACATAGTTCAAGCACCCGTTTCTTTTCAACAAACTGTTTAGATTTTGTAGCCAAATATATTGTAATTGTTATCGTTATCATAGGATGATAGTTGAATTCAATTGGCGGTATGAAGATATTTTGTATATATTTCATGTTTCTATGAGAGATAAGGGTTGGCAAGTGTGTAAGGAAATACTATTGAACATATTGTAATATTTTTATGTTGTTAATGAAATTTGTTGGATCAGAAGTCCTTGATTTTTGACCATAGAGATACATGTGATTATGATATTTTATGCATGTGATTTCTCAGATGCGATGTTTTATACTTGATATGCATTATGGTTTCTTCTTATTATCAATGTGAAATATATGTATCAAAACTCACATCTTTATCATATGCTTTTATTGGGTACATGGTTTTGGATGTACTTTTGTTATAATTTCTTTAAGATTCATCCATGTTATATGCCTTGAAGGATTATTGTTTTCTCTATAACTTGTTGTCTACAAAACATCTATTTGTCTTAGAATATTACTTTTTTTCTTTCCTCTGTTCATTCTTTTCTTAAATTTACGAGGTATCCAACAAGATTTTATTGACTTTTGACTTTAGTGACTTCATAGCCCAAAGAACTTTCTGCCCATATTGCCACCAACACTATAAACCCAAATTTATCTTAGAGATCTAGCCTTTGGACGAAATATCAAATCAATCCTTTCGGTGATTTATTATTTCAATAGAAGGAAACCACCTCTAGGTTGAAGGGATAACTTCCTCAAGTTGGTTTGTGGTTACCTTTGTGATTTTCCTCCTCAATGAGGCAATTTCTGGTGATAACACACCATATGGAAATAGTGCAAGGCATAGACTCTATGAATAGTAGTCAATGATGAGACTCTTACGACAGATGAGAATCTACCAATGGGATCAAGTGAACCAAGGTACCACCGAGATCATATGTGTGATAATTTTTGTTCATGTCGATCACAAGGGAAACTACTCAGTCAGCAACCAATGATGTTTTTACATTTGTTGAGTGCAGGGTCACCTATCAATGATGGAAACAGGCTCAAAGTGTAACTTTAGGTCATACTCTCATAGCAATGTGTCCCGAGTCGATAGGAAAACCCACTAGCAAAGAAGTCAGTAGGGACTGCTAGCATGAGTGAAGGAGAAAAACATAATTATAGTGATGATATGGACTTGAATGACTTGGGAAGGTTGATAACAGTCAGGGTTGGGCTGGCACAAAATGACTCTAGCTAAAACTTCCTTAAATAAACATTATGCTTGACTTAGGCGTATGACTATAAAGCTGGGATACATTTGTGATACATGGGCATGAAAACATCCTCTCCATATAGGTTGGGGCCAAGCAACCAACTGGGGGAGATTATATTCAACAACGAGAAATAGTCTCCTAAATCTATACTAAACCCAATAATATTGAGATATTGACTCAAAGATTGTGATTTTTTCAAGGGCTACAAAATTGTTGCCAACAAAAGACATGGACTCTTTCCCTCCCCTCTTTATTTTTGGTATTTTCATATTATTAAAGCGCACCAAAAGGGACTAAAAAGAGTGTTATAGATGCAGTGGAGGGAAACAAGTCTACAGCAGGAAAAAAACTAGTTCAAAGTGCACCCGAAACATACCTGTAATAATCTGAGGAAACATGTGCTTGCATACAAGGACAGGGAATGTCTCCTCCATAGATAAAGGTGTCAAGTCAGGCAATTTCAAGGCTAGAAACTGGTAAGAATGCATAAAAATTGGTTCACCCCTCTTTATTTTTTGGTATTTTTCATATTATTAAAGCCTAAAAAGGACTAAAAGAGTGTTATAGTACAGTGGAGGAAACAAGTCTCGCGAGAAAAAAAACTAGTTCCAAAGTGCACGAAACATACCTATGCTCAATGCAAGGAAACATGTGTAGCATAAGGACACTGAGGGGAATGTCTCCTCCATAGATAAAGGTGTCAAGTCACAAAGGCATAAATTGCAAGGCTAGAAACTGGTAAGAATGCATAAGAAAATGGTTCAACAAGAGCATGTTGAATCCGACATTAGGCCTAAAAGCGCGAGCTATTAATATGCAATTCAATTACAACTCAACAAAATTTTGGAAGCTTCATGGGTACATTAGCCAGAAATAGATTGAGAGGAATTCATGAGGCTTCAATGCAAATACATGGTGGGATTAAAGAGGGCTTCCAAGCCTACAAGAATACTGCAACATGGGTGACAAAAAGGTCAGTAATGTACTAAGTGAGACACCATGGAAAGGTAAGCTCTACCATCTGTAAGAGACACCTTGAAACAACTAGAAAGGTATGATGTTAATAAATAATGGGGTGTACCCTATGGAAAATTTGTGAACAATATGAATAAATGCATAGTGCAGGCGAGAGTGACACCTACTCTAATTCTAGTAAGGAGCACAATCTTGTTTAAAGAATATGAAAAGTGTTGGCATATATAGAAACATATGTCTGAGGGAGTCCCATAGGTAATGGCCAAAAAAATATTGAGTAGAAGAATTCTAGCTTCAATGCAAAGTCATGACGAGAATAAACAAGACTCCCAAGCCTAACAAAAAACTTGCAGTGTGAGCACCAAAATACAAATGGATTATAATCTAGGACGTCCATGGAAGGTAGGCTCTACCCCATGAATTACGAAAATTCTAAACAGAAGAGAAGGTTTCGTGTCATAACTCAGTGAGGTCGATCCTAAGAAAAAATGAAACAGGAAATAGATAATGCAAAAATGCATGAAGGGGGAAATCTAACCTATATGTCAGTTTCGAGATCATTACCTGTTAGAATGGATCGACATGGAAGAAAAGGTACCAAAGAAAACATCTCCAAAATCATGTATATAAGACCAAAAACACTTACCCAAAAGTTAATAATTCCAATATAGAAACCTCTGATAAAGACAAGTACTAAGGGATACAAAACTGGAAAACCAGAAACCCTAAAAACACGATATGTACATAGGACTGCACATCCTTTTAGCTTATGCATAGTAGTGATCCAGGCAGATCCCACTGTTAGGCTCACACCAAGGGTTTCTTTGGTAACCAACCAGTAAAGATTCAATTTAAGTAGGAGGTCAAAGATCAATAATCATAGCTTCAAGGATGGCCTCTTTTCAAGGAAACTCAACATCCATGAAAATGGGGCTCAACAACTCAAAAATACCAGGGCTCGCGGTCTTACAAACAACAACATTGTACTCAAGAGGAAATGTGAGATTACTCAGGCCAATAGGAGGAAACAAGGGATCCCATGCCTCCATCAGAAAAAACACCTGATCAATTGTCGATACCTTGTCTCGAGAAGGCGAACATAATTGTAAAGGATCCTTCTCGGGAGAAATTGAACATTGAGGATAAGACGCCACATAATACATCCATGGTGAGGAAGAGTCTACTCAAACACTAAGAACACACACAGAGGAAACCCGAGGTAAAGTTGAACAATGATGTAGATTATCAGATGAAAGTTGATCAATAGTGAAAATGATTTCGTTGTGAGGGAAATGCATCACACAAAAGAGCATAGACACCACAACATTCATCGCATAAACATAATCATGCCCAAGAAGAAAATTAAAGTCTGAAGTGCCTCACACCATTAATAGATTGACTAGGATAATATTCCCACCTAACATGATAGGAAATTGAGGAAGAATCCCCAGACATTTGTTAGGTCTTCTATCAACATCCAACAACTCACTGGTAACTGAAACAAGATTGGGAGAACCCAAATCTTTGCAAGTAGGGGGTGATAAAATACCTGCAGAGGATCTTTCATCTACAATACTTCGGGGAATTCCTAATGAATTAATTCCAACCATTATCTGGAAGGGTGCAGAAGAAGGAAGGAGAGACTCTACAATATCATTCCAAGCAAAGGAAACGATCCTAGGAATCGAAGGGAGTGTACTAGAAGAGAGTGGAATTCCCACTTGTTCAGAAGGAATTGAACTAGAAATACTAAGGACATGATCAAAAGACACATCAGTTCCTGAAAGAGGAGTGGGATCAACCAAATATTGCATCGACGATACCACTTTCTTAGAATTGTCACTCTCCAAGAGAAGAGTGATCGGTCGAAAATTGCATCGACATGACCACTTCCTCAACCACTAGTTGAATAGGATGTGAGCCAACATGGTCAATAGATGCATTACCCCCAGAAAAAGAGTGGTTTTAGCCAAAGATTGCATCCTCATGACCGCTTTGTCAACTAAATATTTATTAGAATGTTGGGAAACCAAAGATGACTCAAAACTAAAAGAGTCATCAGACAAGGACTACACTTCCCGTACCACGACAATAGGAGGGCACAAAGGATTAAGGTGATCTTCTTTGCAAATATTACAATGGAACTTGGAATTACATCCTATACGTCTAGGATTCTCAACCATATTAGTGCCCCAGCATGACTTGCAATGGTCAGTGGGTTTCCCCCAACATGACTAGCAGAGGATGGTTGCACATCTCCAACATGACTAGAAGGGGTTGATGACAAGACTCCAACATGAATCGATGCTAGTATGACTAGAAGTGACTAGAGTTTTTCTCCCAGCATGACTCACAGAGGTTGGTTGCATGCCCCCGACATGACTAGCAAAGGCTGGTGACAAGACTCCAACATGAATCGTAGAGGTTGTTGACCTATCTCTAACATGACTTGGAGAGGTTAGTATTTGAGCTCCAACATGACTTGCATAGGTTGGTGATGTTTGTCCAATAAGACTAGAAGTGACTAGACTATCCGTGCCTCTAGCATGACTTGCAACGACTAGTTGTTGTTCTTCAACATGACTTACAACAAATAGTTGTTGGTATTCAACATGACTTACAAAGGTTGCTGACATAATTCCAATATGACTTACAGTGACTAGACTCGTGCCCCCAACATGACTTGCAACGTTTGGGTGTTGGTCTTCAAAATTACTTGCAAAGCTTGATGATCTGTCTCCAACATGACTCGTACAGCTTGGTGACTTGTTGTCAGTTTAACTTGTAGTGATTGGGCTTGTGCTTCCAGCATGACTAGCAAAGACTAGTCACTTTCCCCTAGCATGAATTGTAGAGTCTGGTGACAGGTCTCCAACATGACTAGTAGAGTTTGGTGACTTATTTTTCTTACTATTACTCTTCTTATTCCTTTTAGACTTCTGGTTACTAGCACCAATACTTTCACTAGAAGAGGAATTTTTCTCCCATCATGACTCGTAGAGGTTGGTTGTGTGCCCCCAACATGACTAGCAAAAGATAAAGGATCAGCATCCATTCGATTCCCATGACATAAAGTTCTTATCTCAGAAGCATCAAGAGAATTCAGGGCATTCAGAGTGGTCCACAACCAAACTGGTAGTCCTACATTCGGCCCAAGAATGTTCAAAATGGCCATCAAGGGGGCACCAACATTTCCAAATAAAGGAAACTCACAAGAATCCCCTTGGGTAGGGGTCCCTTGGTTGGTATCCTCAATAATTTTGGCCATGTTGTTCTTATGAACGGGTTTGTCCCTTGCGGAATTGTTCATGTCCATAAAATTCTCACACATTGATTTTGACGAACCAGTATAAAAACCCACACCTTCTAGGAGGCAGCTCCACACTTTCAAGAGAAATACCAGGGGTCCTTCTCGACCAATGGAGAAGTTGGTCAACCACCATGAATCAATGATCCAAAATAAGTGATACTAAAACAACCTAAGGCAAACAATATAAAGAAACACTCCAGTAAAAAACCCTAAGAGAAACATCACAAGCAAACACATTTTCCAAATATTTAACCCAGTTGGATAAGTTCTTGAGTCCAAAAAAATGAAAAAGTGGAAAGGGACCTTCTAGATGAAGGCACGGGTTGATTAAGTCTCATGGACCAAAAAATGAAGGAGTGAGAAGCAATTATCTTGACCTCCACTGGCTAGCCTTATCTGGTGCAAGCACCCATGCTTTATGGGGCACCCTCCAACAGTACGGAAAAGTGTGATATGAAATCTACCCCAGGTACCGCAATAAGCCCCTACAGTCACCTCTGAGATCCCTAGGAAAATCCACTAAGGTTACCAATTCACAGTCAGTGTCCAGAGGGTATAGTTGACAGTCGGGATCAAACGTATGGGCAGGGTAACAAATCCCGAAGCTTTGAAAGAGATTCTTCTCATAGAGGTAAAGGCACTCACAAAACCCTCAATATACTATCTCTCCACTACTCTTAGTCAATATTTGGAGGGGAAATTTCCTCGAATCTCCTTCACATGACCTTGTGTTTATCTCCTATGTTAGAGGAGGCTCTCGGCTATACTTATACGAAAATTGGATTTGAGACTCTCCCTAGCTCAAACTCTTATGTTTTTTCAATGGCCTTGGAGAGTTATCTCTCCAATCCTAATCCAAGGCCCTAACCCTAAACTTGTTTTTGTACCCTAGAAACAAATTCTAGTACATTTTAAGTTTAGCGTTCGTTTTAGTGGTTGTTTCTACTCAAAGGGTATGGAGGTGCAACTGATTGTTTGAGACTCTTATAAAAATGAAACTTATAAGAACCATGGAAAAGAAAACTTTACACTAATTATTCAAATGAAAAAAGAGTTTTAACAATAAAATACATGAACAACCTTATGCTAGTATCTTTTTCTTTTTCAAATAACAATGCAGAGAAAGAAAGAAACTTAATTAGCAGAAAACTATTTTTTTTTTCTTTTTATTAAAGAAAAACTAACAAAAGATGCTAAAATAAACTGTAGGATACACGATTCATGGCCAAGAACACTGGGAAACCAAGAGAAATATATTTTATTGTCTGAAGGTTTTCACAATCTTAGACATAATAATACAACGTAATCATAAACTCATGAAGCCTAGGATAACCTGAAGAATCCCCTAAATCTCCCAGAGACTAAAGAAATAAAATATTGTTCAAAAAATTGCACACAGGCTTGTGCCTGTGTGAACTGAGACTCGCAGATGTTTGTGGTTCATACACAGTAAAAGAGTAGATATCCATGATTGATATAATAGAAAAGCATGGATAACTCTGTAAAATTGGAAAAATAAAAAGGACTTTCAATAGGGAGACTCCTAGAAACTTATGGAAACGTTTCTAGATAATACAATATTTGCAACAAAGCTTGGAAAATAGGAAAACTGGAAGAAATAAAAAAAAGGACACACAAGACACCCTACAATCAAACCAAACTAGGAGACTCCCCAGTATGGTCTCCAATTATGATTAAGGGATTTTTTCCCTGTGACCTTTGGTCAAGTCACAACAGAGAAAGACAAAATTTAGAAGATAGAACCTACCCTCATTGATATCAACGCATACAAGAAATAACTACTATTATAAAGAGAGAGAGATAAATAAAGAAGGAGAGGCCTCACATCTTGAATCCTTTGTTTGATGTCGATCCCCACTCTCGCTTCTTGAAGCACTCCTGATCTCTGTCAGAACTAGCCTGCAATAGGAAATCAAGAATAGTCTACTACAGGGTAGTTATGCATTCAAATAACATATATCATGTCCATATATTCAACCATATATTAATTACATTAGCATATAACATTACAATGAACCAATAAACAAACAACATGAGGGAAAGAGAACTCTTCTATTGACAACAATGTGAGAAAGGAAGTTATAGTATGATTCAACCTTCGGTACTGGTTCGAATCCAACTGTTGATGTTCGGACAACATCGGGAAGACATTCTCTTAGATTAATAATTAATAATATAATTACTGATTATTAAATAATATATATATAATAAGTAAATCATAATAATAAATAGTTATTGATTATACAAGCGATGCATCCTTTCATGGATGGTCACCATATGTTCTCTATATATGGAACACTCATCATTGTAATAATATATTGATCACATCTCATATGAAGAAAAACAACATGGTATCAGAGAAGGACTGGGCCTGAGTCCCTCATGGGAGGGCCCAGGGAAATAGAAGAGAAATGGAAACCTATACAAGAGTAGGAGGATATATATTTGTTGTGAGATGATTACCATGGTGTGTTTATGGTAGTGTGAGCTACAAATTGTTCCATAGTAATAAGTTGTTTTTCCACTCCATGTGGTTGTTTGATGGGCGCATTCGGATTTTCATGTGCCCATTCTTGGTGCCATGGCCTTAAATTTACTAAAATCGAAGCCCTCTGGCGATGTAGACATGCTCATGTGCTTATATTGTATGGAATTATTCAATATGGCTTCATCAGTGGTAGTGACAGAACCCTCAGAAGCTCATGAGACGATGAAGGAATAGGGCCAAGGTCATGGGTTTGACTGCCGATGGTGCCACAACCAATGAGCCTCATGTTGTTGTAAATCGCATGATGAATTTACAATGCATATGGTATCTCACTTGGTTTTCTATTGCCATACTACGAGAGAAATTAAAATCACAAGAACAATGTGGTCGAGACGTTGTCTGATCGAGAGATGATTGTGTCTATTCTAGCATGGGAGAATGGATATGTCGGCGTTGCTAAGTTCATGGAAAGAATCTATGACTATGATATCAGTTATGGGATTGTCGATTTGTTTCAATCTTTACACCTTGTTAACTAATGTAAAACTATAAGCGCTCTAGCTCGACTAAGTTATAGCGGTAGCTCAACTACAACAAGAAGAGGATTGTGGTTGGTATACTATGAGAGGAAGCACGTATTGCACTCATGGAACTCATGAAATGGCGAGTTGAGGACTTGGACCCTTTGTATTCTCAGGTAGTTCAGGTAAAGAAACGATACCCTGTAATAGGTAAGACGGAAATTGCCAATCCACAAAGCAGTAGGCTTGTGTGGGAGACATGCTTGAGCGATTTTAAATCCCTTTGGAAAGTTGTTGTTCATTTGATATTCTATCATGCAACTTCTTGTGGCCTAAAGTGTAATTGGTCATTCATGAGGTCAGTATATGCTCATGGGAATTCACGAACAACAATGGATAAAGCTCAAAATATGATTTTGTATTTCCTTGCATGCAAGGCTTGAGCGCAGAGACTTTTTTAATGAAGAAGAGAAGGTTGCGGAGATTTTTTTTAATGGGGAAAAGAATCTCATTGATCAGTGTAAAAGGGATTTGGCCCCTGAGTTCGAAATGAAGGATCTTGGTCTAATGCACTACTTCTTGGGATTAGAAGCATGGCAAAGATCTGATGAGATTTTCCTTTTACAAGGAAAGTATGCAGTAGATATCTGGAAGAAGTTTGGGATGATGGACTGCAAGTCCATGGCCACACCCATGAATCAGGGATAATTTTTGGGGCTAAATTTCTCTCATGGGCTAATTTTCCATGGTTTTTCCAAAAATAAGATTCTCTATTATAAAAATGATTCGCCCAACTTCTATAGGATAAAATAATTTTACCTTGAAAAACGCCAAAATTTTATAAAAACTATATAAAATCCTTAGAAATTTGAATATTTTTACAAAAATATCGCCAAACATTTATAGTTGGCATATGAAGGATTAGTAAGATTCGCCAAGGTTTCTACACTTCAAAATAAATGTCCATCCTTAAAATCATCCCTGCCCATGATATCAAATTTGAAGAATCTGAATGAGGCAGATTTAGACTCAAATTTGGTGGACCCTACGATGTACATACAACCAGTTGGATATGGACTTAGATACTTCTCAAGTGGAGAAGTAATGTTGCATGGTTATATAGACTCTGACTGGGAAGGGAGTGCATTGATAGAAAACTCACTTCAGGTTGTTGCTTTACCTTGGGTTCTACTATGATTTCCCAGCTTAGCAAGCAGAAGAATTCCATAGCACCTAGTACAACGAAGGCATAGTACATAACAGCTAGTGTGGCGGTCTGCAAAGCAATATGGATTCGAAAGATCCCTGCAGATTTATTTGGTTAGATGCTTAAGACTATGTTGATTCACTATGAAAATCAAAGTTGCATGAGACTATCAGTGAATTCAGTTTCTCATGAGAGCAGTGATTGTAGTAGGAATTGGGCAACAAGACAACTGGCAGCAAGGGTCGTTATCCTTGATACATTAACCCTTAATTCTTTGAAGGACCATTTTCCACAGTACGGGAGACCAGAAGATGTCTTATTGTATTTGAGTCACTTCCTGGTACAGGTGCTCAATAATGTTATGCATGCCATCAATATTGCCAGTTTGCAAGAAATGAAAGAGAAAAGGAGATTAGTCCCCTTGATATTCTCTCTTTCTTGTG
This sequence comes from Picea sitchensis, assembly GCA_010110895.2. Taxonomy (NCBI): domain Eukaryota; kingdom Viridiplantae; phylum Streptophyta; class Pinopsida; order Pinales; family Pinaceae; genus Picea; species Picea sitchensis. The sequence continues at coordinate 16,755 of SNQJ01S0064248.1, forward strand.
CAGTATTCAGAAGGGGGACATGGTTAGTGGACAATGAGACCACATACCAGACTAGGGTCACAACATTGTGAAAACAATAAGAGGGATCTAGTTGGCTCATGTAGAGAAGCATACATGGAAGGAAAGACCTTCCAACACAATGTCAAGGAGATACATTCCCAGACATGATGCTCAGAGACAGGAAGTCTCTACGAGAAGTATACCTCCAGGATGGGATCATACCAAATAGAAAAGACAGTTCCATTGTATGTAGTGGCACTCCCAAAGATGGATGCAGTACTACATCTAGAGGGAGAAGAGATTGAGGTACCTCCAGAGAAGGAGGAAGAACTACCTTCGGTGTCATAGGGAGTAGAGACAGAGGAGGAGTCACTTACAACACTAGAGGGAGAATTTATTGAGCCACTCTCAGTTCCAAATAGAGCAGCTGCAGATGAAGAAATTGCAGAGAGAGAGTGGAGGAGCCAGTTCCACAGAGATCATCCCTAGAGGAGGAAATTTGTTGACAGAGTAGAGAAGTTACTATCAGTTT
>SNQJ01S0064248.1:23298-49818 GCA_010110895.2 Picea sitchensis
AGATTTGAGCTTATGAAATATTTAGGACCAGGACAAGACTGACTATAACTGATTTGAATTGACCTCATGATCTTTCATTATGACTCTTTAGTGATATGAAAACCCTTTCCTTTGGCACCAAGACCATATGTTTCATGAATCAACTTTATTTTATGACCTTACTCAAACACCTTTATCAATCACAAACCCATTGAATCATAACCTAAGAGAATTAATTCCATGGTATTTATGAGACCAAAGCATGACTTTACCCTATCATACATTTTTTACTCACATCTTAACAACCTATTTTTAGGACACTAACATTTTTCATGCCAGAGTCATACCTCAGTGTGTTCCTTACAATATTTTCGTCTGAGTCCTTCCAAATATTTGTCCTTTTTCTAACCCTCATGTTGGATGCTGGATGATTCCTTAATGCCTTCCTTCCAATGGATCTATTTCTATCGAATTAAACACATCTTGCTTTGGGATAAATATATAGAGTCATATTTGGTACCTTAGGGCTTGCATTCATCAGTGGCAGGTTCCCTCACTATTGAGAGTCAGAATACACCAATGTCCCTTGATCAATGGATTCTACTAGGTGTTTGAGATCATCTCATTTATTCACACTTGTTAGATTGTAACATGGTACTTTGACACCCATTATCATCATCAGTGGGTTGTCTCGCATTTTTTAACGATATACATCAATGAATGGTAATCAAATGATGTCTCACTATGTTTGACCCCAACACATCTATTCACATAGTGTAGACTCATACCACGACAGATCGTTTTGAATATTTCAGGTGAAGTACAACCATCACGTATTTTGTGCTCCTACCCAACATATATTGTACCACCCCATAGACATTGGTACTTGTAGAGTATCAACATTTTCACACCATTGGTCCCATATATCCTTTGTTTTTTATTTTGATACATAGCTCCACTATGTATCTATTCATGACTATGATCTACTTTCACATGGATTCACTATATATTCCTCGTGGGCATGCTTTCTACTTCATATATATTACATGGATCCACTATGTATTTCTCATGGAGATGGAAATTAGTCATACTTTCATATATGCCATGGATCCACAGTGTATTTGATTTTGCGGCCATGCTTACATAACTTGTGAGCATGGGTATGCCCGACTTGGGATAGAGAATACTCTTACTTGATTTTGGCTGACGGTTTCTAATTTTGGATCACTTGTCACAGAAACATTTATATATTATTTCATTTCATCCTCACCTCTTAGAGTTATAATGTATTTCAGCCATCACTTTCCCTTCTGACCTCACACATTAGGGGGCATCTATTATAGCACAAATTTCCACATCTATGCATCTGTAACATGGCCCAACCCTTTCCCTACCTTGCTAATCAAAATCCTATCTTCCCTCATCAAAGTCACCTAAAAAACGTGACTTTTTCTTATATCTATGGGTTTCCTTTGTGCAACACGTGGACATCTATGCCTTTCTAACTTGCAGCACGCAGATGCCCTAAAAAATGTGAAAAATAATATAATTCCACATTTTTAGGAGGGGTTTTTAGTTGAGCTCGTTTCCCAACCTCCCTAAGCCCGTACCAAACATAATTCAACCTCCTTAACCTATTAAGGATCGCATAAATGCACCATTGAGGGCATGGATGAGGAAGATGAACTAAGGTGCAAGATCATGTTGGAATTTTTTTAGCAAGCTTCCCTAATCCCTTCATTCTCTTAGTAGCATCCCATACCTGGAAACTCTTTTTCCAGTGTTCCTTCCTTTATATATATAACTATAGGGCATTTTCCTATCCTTGTTGAGTTATCCAAGGAAGAGCCTCATCACTGATTTGATGCTTGAAGGTCTTTGGAGGAACCCAGGGTAGTTGGCTCTGAACCAATACCAAAGGTTGAATCAGGTTGTAACTACCTTTCTCACATTGTTTTCAATAGAATGGTTCTCTTTCCCTTATGTTGTGTGTTTATTATTTCATTGTAATGTTTGTTGGGTATGTGTTATATTCTATGCATGTGTGTGTGTGGGCGCGTTAGATTTGAAAACTGCGTCTGACGATCCCTCTAGTAGTGATTTTTGGGTCATGTGCACCGGGCGCTTTCCTAGGGGGTTCCCAGGGGGGCCAAGTATTCTCCCCCTGGTTACACGTAGCATTCGACGCCGGACGTTAGCCCGTGGCGGCACCCCGAAATTTGTTTTTGGGTGGTTTTTGTTATTTTTAGCGGATTTTGCTATTTTTAACAGTTTTCTAAATTAATCCCAGATTAAGGGATTAGGGTTTTGGTATCTACGGAATACCTAAAAACATTGTATATATTGTATGGTGAATGGTGAAATTCGAGATAATGAATATAAGAGAGGTTTTCCCGGTTGAGGGTTTCTGGTATAAAATCTCTGTGTACTTTGTGTATGAGCCATTGATTAAATTATGTTTTCCTTAGGAATCTATATGCATTGCTTTAATTTAAAGGTTTAAAACTTACAATGTTTTATGCTAATGTCTTTAATATATGGTTGAATATATTCACATGATATATTTTATTTGAATGTATAACTACCTTGTAGCAACCTATTCTTGGTTTCTTATTGTAGGCTAGTTTCGACAGAGACCAAGAGTGCTTCAAGAAGCGAGAATGGGGATCGACATCAAATGAAGGATTCAATGTGTGAGGCCTTTCCTTCTCTCTCTCTCTCTCTATAAAAGAATTTATTTCTTGTATGCATTGATATAGATGAGGGTAGGTTTTGTCTTCTAAATTAGGTCTTTATCTGTTGTGACTTGACCCAAGGTCACGGGGGAGAAATCCCTTGATCAAAAGGACTTGGTCTTTATCTGCCAACTTGATAAGATTYAGGTGTCTGTTTCTTCCTTGATTCATATTTGTTTCCATGGTTGGGATGATCTAGTTCTAAATGCTTCTTCTTTTCATTTCCTGACTTGTTAGGTTGGCTATTGTTTCCCTTGAGAGCATTGGCATAGCTTGTGGGATTCTCAGTAGTTGACGTGTTGATGCTTGAATCACCTTTGACAACATTCAAGCTTTCCTTGTATCCTAGTATTGTCTTGTCATCTGGTGATTTCTAATTGTTGAGAATGTTATCTAGGATTTCAGATCCTCTTACAAATTTGATATTCATTTGATTTTTGGAATTCTTTGTATCTTTTCTTAAGGATACTATTTCTTCTTCTAGTTTTTCATAGATTTTATCCTTTTCTTTTATCTGATTCATCAATATTTATTCCCTTCTTTTGGCCTCTTCTAGATGTATTTTTAAGATGAATATATCTTCGTTAATCTTATTTCCTTTTTCTTTATAAATATGTAATTGTTATTTTCTTATTCTATTCTTTTTCTTGAGTCAGGATATTTCCTCTAGAGCACTAATGAGTTCTCCTTCCATGTCGACTACAATTTCACACTCTTTTGTGTCTATTTTTTCTTGATCATATCTTTGTTTCTCTAAAGCCATGACAATTTTTTGATCTTTAGTTGTATCTGGCTCATATTCTTCTTTTTCTATCTCTGAAGAGATGTTGTTATCCTCCCTTGAATAAAAAATGTTCCTGTTCAAAGGCTTTTTCTTTTTAACTCCCTAGGTTTATCATTGCATTTTCTTCCTTTTTCATGCTTGTTGTTTTATTTGAAAGGACATTTGGATGAAAAATGACCAACTTTACCACAATGAAATCACTTGAATGGTAACATACCTTTATACTTTCTGGAGCCCCTCTTCAATTTCCTCTCAAACATAACTTCTTCTTCATCTAAGAAGTGTTCAAAGGAAACATGATCTCGAGATGTTTATGCCTTGAAGATTGCATCCTTTAGATATGGTTTTTCTTTCCTAGTCCTCATCTCATAATAAGTCAGTATTCCATGGAGTCTATCCATAGTCAATTTATCTAGTTCATGCATTTCTTCTATAGAAGAAACTTTCACATCATGTCTTGAGGGAAGATATATTTGTACCTTCTATAACTACCATAGATTCTTCATTCTTTTCACCTATCCCATTCATAGTGTTTGAAATCTCATATAATATGAGAAAAAAACCTACAACGGTTTCATATTCACTCATCTTTAGGCTTTCAAATTGCATTTTGTGAGATTGAAGTTTGGCCAACTTTACTTTTTTGTCTCCTTCATAATTGTTTACCCGTTTGTCCCATATTTCCTTTGCAGATTCCAACCGCATTACTTTAACAAATTCTATTTCTGCAAGCCCACCTTGGATAACATTCATATCTCTTGCATTACTGTAATAAATTTTCTTAACAAATTCATCAGTTGGAAGAGTTTTTGGGATTTTATAACCATCTACCACGATATTCCAAACTTCCATGCCAAGAGATATCAAGTAGGTCTTCATTCCGATTTTCCAAAATGAAAAAAATGTTCCATTGAATATAAAAGGTTTGGTTGAGGAAGAAGAGGAATCTTAAATTTCCATACTTTTTGTGTGATCTTCCTTCCATCTGTTAGGATGTTATTTAAGGAACCTTTCTCTAATACCAATTGTTGAGACTCACAGTAATATTGAGAGGTGGGGTGAATCAATATTACATCACTTTTCTCAATTTTATTTTCTTTTAATGCTTTAATATTATTTTGAAGTGCTTAAATAATCACCAATGAATGCATAAATAAAAAAAAACATAGAAAACACTGTACACTAAATTTTTTACATGGAAACCCAATGTGGGATACAACCACATAACATATTTCTTTAGGTTCTTCTGCAAGCACCAACTTACAATTTATAATATTTCAACTCAACGGGCACCCACCTATTGCAAATAATGCGGACACAAATCCCCTCAGTCACCAACTTGTGAAAAATGATGAGGATACCAATCCTCTCAGGCACCAACCTATTACATGAAATGATGGGGACACCAATCCTCTCAGGCATCAACCTATAGAGTGAGGACACCAATCCTCTCCCCCTACACCACCATGCCTCCCTGTATTCATTTTTCTCTAATAAACAATTCCTTACATAATTAAACCTTTCTCAAGATTTTTTTTTAATTAAAAAATGATCTGATATATCTCCATTTCAGTTCCTTTGAACAGTTACAGGACCTTCCCCCTCTCTTCCCATCAACTCAATTTTTTTTTTTATCATCACACATCCTTATTTATATTATCCTTGTCTGATTTCGACACTGTATGTGGATGCATAATTGTTATATTGTGGACATATCTTGACCAGATCAAGGTTCAATTAGTTATATGTGCATGAACTTCTATCTAAATTAAGTATGTGGACGCATAACAATTGTATTTTGGACATATATTGACCAAATCAAAGTCCAGTTATGGCTGGTAATTCTTCGACTAAATCAAACAGACCAAATATTGCAACAAATGAGCTCCATATCATCTCCAACAACAAAATATAGTCTTCTCAGAGAATCTCTTCAAATTAATGAAAAAATTCACATTTTGGTTTACAGAGCACCCAATGTGCTGGTAGAATAGGAGCACAAGAATCAAGTCACAAGTTTGTATCTTGTCACACTTTCCCTATAGTTCACTCACCAAGTTGCTCCATCAAGCTGTGAGTGTGCCCTGGTGACTCACTCACTTGACTGTTGCACTTCCACTCATTCTGTTGCAGTCCACTCTGTCGCTTGTCACACTTTCCCTATAGTGCGCTTAGAAAGTCACCCCGTCGGATAGTGAGCATGCTTTGGTGACTCACTCACTTGAATGTTTAACTTCCACTCGTTCCATCGYAGTCCAATCTGTCACTTTTCAACACCGGCTTCATCTTGTCACACTCCACTATGATGTTCGTCGCACTAGCTCAAGGTACCCTATAGGAATTGCAAATTCGTCRTTGCGTTGCAGCACCAACATCCGTCGCTCCACTTCACAATCGTGCATAGGGAAATCTATCACAGTCTAGTTCGTTGCATTTTTCTCCATCATACTTCACTTCTAAACTGCATCGTGGGTAATCCCCCTATCGATACAATTTTACYGATATGTTATCACCAATAATTTATTCATCAACTGATATTRTCTATGATAAATTCCTAGCCATTGATCTTCTTTTGTTCCATTTATCCTTTCRTCCTTCGATCCTTCTATGCACTTTTGTTTTCATCCTTTCACAATTTCCTCTTTCTGTGCATCATAGTTTGTGCCATATTGTATGTTATTTCTCTACAAATGACCATGTMCATGACCACTTTGACATCAATGACGACATATGTGCAACACCTCACATGCCAATAAGGTTAGGAGGGAGAATTCATGTTTCATGGATAAGAATAATTCACTCTTCTTGAGCATATCTAGTCAACTATGGATTGAATGGMTAGTTAACAAAGACTAGGTGAACAATGACTAGAGTTGTAGCTGATGCATGTCCTAAATAATATCTAGAATCTCAAATATGGCACATCATCTCATGATATGGAGGACATATTTGGTAGATTATTTATGCATGGAGGTTTACTTGGAGAAGAGGAGGAAGAATTGAGAGTAAATTTACACAGCTGGAATTCCAGAAGAGTGAGGGTGAAGGAAGAGTTGAAGAAAGGGCCAAATAGGACTGTAACTTTGGACTCAAGGTAATCAAACCACTATTATAAGTTTCTCATTTTTTTAAATATAGATCAATACTACTTTCCCCTTCCATGTTTTTTCCATTCAATTACATATTGGTGTTTTTATTATTTACTTGAGTAAGATCAAATAGATTTGAATTTATTTAAGTTTCTTTAATGCTTAGGATATGTTGCCACATAAGCAACTGAATACTTAGGGTATGATGCCACATAATTCACTTGTGGCGAGGTAGTGTCCACCCGAATACTAGGAACATAGGATGGGTTAGCATGATCTAATGGTTAAGAAGGATGGCGATTATCATATGAGAGTTGATCTACAATGATAATGCTTCCATTGTTAGGAAAATGCATCACTCGAAATAACATAGACACAAAAACATTCATAACATATACATAATCACACCCAAGAGGCATATTGTATCATATCAACCATAACAGTCTTCCCACCTAACGTGATAAGAAAATGAGGAAGAATCCCCTAAGATTCACTAGGTATTGTATCAAAGTCTAGTGGATGACCAGGAGCTGACATAAGCCGGGGATAACCTATAGCTTGCCAACATGGATAATTTTAAGGATGAAAATTTATATTAAAATGTAGAAGCATGGGATAATATTACTAGTCGTTAATATGAAAAATGTAAAATGTTTGGCGACAATTTTGTAAAAATATTCAAATTTCTAAGGATTTTATATAGTTTATATAAATTTTTGGCGGTTTTTGAGGTAAAATAATTTTATTCTATGGAATTTGGGAAAATGTTTTTTAGAAAAAATGCAAATTTGAAAATCGTTTTTGGGGAAAAACCATGGAAAATTATCCCATTGGCTAAATTTATCCCCTACAATCAATCATCTATGCTTTCCAAGACGAGGAGGATAAAATGATTGCAGAGGGTCCTTCATCTACTATACATTGGTGAATGGTTTTTGAATAAGATTCAACATTTATCTAGAAAGGCATAGAAGAAGGAAGGTAAGGCTCAACAAGACCATTCCAATAAAAGGAAACACTCCTAGGACTTGGAGGGAGCATGCTCAAGGTGAGTGGGATTCCCCCTTGTTCAAAAGGTTATGAATTGGCAATGAAGAAAACATGAGCAGTAGAAACATCACTCTCTAAAAGAGTAGTGGGGTCAACTGAAGATTGTATCGGTGTGAAAAATTCATCAACCAATGGTTGAGTAGGTTGTTTATAAATCAAATGTGGTTCTGGAGTAGAATAACATTCTGACATGGACAACACTCTTTTGATATTCAGAATAAGAGGACATAGGTGATTAAGGTGATATCCCTTGCAAACTGTACAAGGGAACTTGGGATTATGCCTTGCTCGTCTAAATTTATCAACAATATCAATAACCCCACCATGGATTGYAGTGGCTAGTTGGTCTCCCCTGACATGACTTAAAATGTCTAGTTGCTCTCCCCSGGCATGACTTAAAATGACTTGCAGTGACTAATGTGTTTCCCCCAACATGAATTAAATTAGTTGGTTGCTCRTCTTTAATATGACTAGCAGTGACTGGTGACATGTMTCCAACATGACTTGTAGTGGCTGGTGACTTCTTCCTTTTTTTTTAMTTCTTCTTCTTCTTCTTCTTCCTATTAGACTTGTAGTTAMTAGGAGATGGAATTTCACCAAAAGAGGAAGAAGGAGGATAAATAGATTTCATTGACAAATTATTTTTAGGATTATTTGGAACACTAGAAATGGTCATTAACCAAACTAAAAACCACATATGTAATCCATGAATATTCAAGATGGCCATTAAAGGGGCACCAATGTTTCCAAAGGAAGGAAAATTGCAAGGGTCCCCTTTGGGAGGGATTCCTTGGTTTGCGTGCATGTAAGAATTTCCTAGCATATGACTAGAATTATATGTAAAGGGAGTGTTGGTGGGGTATGACAACATTGAACCCTCTAGATAATTTCTCCAAGGGACATTGGTGCCCCTAGAGACATGACTTCCCCCACTATTAGGAAAAACACTAGGGGTAGGACCAAACATAGGGTTTAAATTTCAACCAAAAGGAAAACCACCATTTGGTATCGTTAGGATACCTATAGGGTCACTAGAAATGTATGAGAACCCACTTCTAGTAGTAATATCAAGGCCTTGACCCCACCGAAAATAGGTGTGGGAACATGCAATTATGTAATGGGCGTACTAAAACTAGGTGTATCATGGAAGGAAAGGATATTACTGGCGACATCCCCCAAATGGAATGAATGGATTTCAAAGGCATAGATATGTGAGTACTCATCCCACTAAGTGTTGGAAAGGAGTTGATCATCATGAATTATCCCAACACAGTTGGGGATGTACAAGTCGATTGTCCCTCGTTGGATGACCCATTAATGCTTTCCATGGTATGAATATTACTAAGGTAAGAAAGAGGATTATCAAATGGTCCATTCATTTGAATGAGTAAAGGGTCTATGATACCAACAAAGATGTTGATCAACCACAGTAGAATTTTTTTTTAATCAAGAATAAAACAATAAACTATGGCCAATTAGACACAAAATTCACCACACAACACACCCCTAACAAATCTAATCCAACAACAAGCAACGTATGGATAAAATGGGCCTTCTAAAAATTAACCCTCTTGGGAAAATAAAGTCCCTAGAACATTGGCTAGCAAAGGTGTGAGGAACAATTATGGTAACCTTGATGACAAACCTTACCGGTGCAAGTACCTTCATGAAGACAAGAATCCGCCGAGGGATTGAAGAAGAGGTTCAACATATGTCCCAGGTACCGCGAGCACTTCCCACTTGCAGTCACTTATGTAGGTACCTAGGAAAATCCACTAAGTTTATCATTTCAAAACAGAATGGCTGAGAAAATATTCACAGGTCAGACCACACACATCAGTAGGGTAGCCAAGCCCGAAGCGTTGATAATTGTTTCCTCCTAGATAGGTACTGAAGCTTTCGAAACCCCCGTATGTGTAGTAGTCCAATTAATCCTAAAAACACCAAGAAACGTAGAGAGGGATATCCTGTCACTTTCCCCAATGCAACCTACTGCTTGACTTCTATGTTAGAGGAGATTCTTGACACACTTATTGCAATAATCAATTTTACACCCATTAATGACTTCTAAGTTTGGTTTTGTGGCCTTGGAGAATTTACTATCCAACCCTACACCAAGGCCCTAAATCCCAGAGTATGTTGGTTCATTGTAGAAAGAAAAAGTTAATGATTTTTTAAATTAAGCACTACTTTATTATGGTTGTTGATTACTCAAGGGAGATGAATTCCACTTTAGCTATGTTTGAGACTCTTTTCAAACCCAAATAAAGATAAAGAATGAAAATGCAAGAGATGAAAATTGTTTGTCTTCGATGAAAACTATTTAAGGGAAGGAACAAGAGCTTTATTTTTCTCAATTTAGAACAAGATAACAATCACTCAATTCCAATGAACCCTCAATCCAAAACACTCAATTCCAATGAACCATCAATCCAAAACACTCCTGACATGCAACAAGATTTGTCCCCCGTGTTTTTTTATATTTTGATAAATAAAGAACAAATGCAAAAATAAACCAGCAAATCATGCAAATCAATAAGGCATGCAAATCATTCACACATGAAAATCAATCACACATGCAAATTAGTCACACATGCAAATTAGTCACACATGAAAATAAGTCATGCATGCAAATCATTCATGCTTGTAACTATCATTCATGCATGCAAATCATCCATGCATGTGAAGAAACCGTGCATGTAAATAAACCACACATGCAAATCAACCATGCATGTAAATCAATCATGTATGAGAATCAACCATGCATGCAAAAAACCCACACATGTAAACCAACCACATATATAAATCAACCATGCATGTAAACCAACCACGTGTGTAAACCAACCACGTTTGTAAATCATCTATGCATGTAAATCATCTATGCATGCAAATAATTCACGCATGCAAATAATTCACACATGCAAATAAACTATTCATGCAAATCAATCATACATGCAAATCAACAATGCATGTTGTAATATCCCAAATTTTACTTTTGGAATTATTTGTAATTAAATTGCTTAAATACTTTGCATGGATGATTTATAAGTTTTCTACATTGACACCATATCATGGTGTTGTGAGTGTTGTACATATTTTTGTTTTGTAGTTAATAAAGGAGAGGACCAAAATTAGCTAAGCTTGAGTGCATATAGGGGCTATGATAACAAAAGAGGGGAAAGGTGAAGGGGTCTAAGGGGGGATTTAATGCCTAAATCATCTACACTATGATATATTGAATTCTCCCCCAATTTAAATTTTGAATTTCAAAAAAAAATGAGTTAAGAGGAGTGGAGGAATCCAATTCGTCAATCTAAGCCATAACTTCTAAATTTGATCAAACTATCTCCCCTACATTCTTGGAACTAGGAGGGGAAGTTGAATTTGAACTCTCTATCCATTATGCATGAGGAAAATTCGAATGAGGAGAGACATGTTGTTAGAAAATGTGATAGAGAAGAGTTTGGAGAGGTTAGACATGGGAGGAAGAGAGCCAAACCCATCGTAGACCAACCAAGCATGAATGGAAGTTGGTAGCCTTGAGAAGAAGCCAAGAAAACATGTAAAACTCTGTTGAAAACTTGAGACACAGTCTGAACCTTCTATCCACACACTGAATAGCACAAGAGTGAGTAATTTCTAAGGTGATAAACTACAGAGAAGGAAATTCTCTTTATGTTGTGTGGGGCAGGTATGTGGGTGCCATAGGACTATTCTTTCATCAAGAAATCTGTAGAGGAAAACATTTATTAGAGTCCAAATTTCAGAGTTAATTATCCCTGCTTCTCCCTCGTGGTATCATAGCCCGGATAGGGGGTGGTGTCCACTATGGATTTTCCTACGATTGGGTGGAAACAACTCCCTCAGTTGGTTGTTGACCTGCAATTTGAATAGATAAGTGAAAACTTTTTCTGGTTGATAAATTTTGTTGTTGAAATTTTGTTCTGGTTACAAAAATAATTATATCAATAAAATTGTAAGAATGTTTTGTTTTGTTCTATCATAGTTTGTATCTTCTTTGTGTATATAAATCGTGTGTCTATGCACTTAGCACAAATTCATGTGTTTATGCTCTACATGTAAGATCGAAGTTATGGAAATTTAATTCTCTGGTTCTTAAAATTATTATATGTACACACACACACATACATAAGAGCTAGTATTCCTAGTGAATAGTCCCTTTGGACCCTCATGGGAAAGTGTTTTAGATATTATTTTCTTTCTATATCTCTGTCAAATATTTCTGTCTGAACACGTTCTGTAATAGGTAGCCACAATGACTCTATTCCTTAGAGGGCACCAATATTATGTGTGTCTTGTTTCTCAACATTACCTATAATCTTATATGGGTATGTTTGCGTTTATAAGTGAATTGATTCAATGTATTGTATTCTCGAGCGTTTCTTTGTGTTTTAGACTTAGTTATTAACATCTGAAATTATGGGGTCTATCTGTAAAGAAAGAGTCTGCAAATGGGTATCTTTCTACTATTTTTTGTGCCCTAAAAAGGGTGTCCTTCAAAGGGAAGAATGTTTTACTTTTGTCATAGTTTGTATCTTCTCTATGTATATAACTCATGTGTCTCTGCTCTTAACACAAATTCATGTGTTTATTTTCTATGTGTAGGATCGAAGTTATGGAAATTTAACTCTTTGGTTCTTAATATATATATATATATATATTCGTAAGAGCTAGTATTCTCGATGAATAGTCCTTGTGGACCCTCACGGGGAAGTTTTTTAGATATTATTTTCTTTCTATGTCTCTATCAAATATTTGTGTCTGGACACATTTTGTAATAGGTAACCGCAACGACTCTATGGAGGGTGCCAATATTATGTGTGTCTTGTTGCTCAACATTACCTTTAATATTATATGGGTATGTATGCATTTAAAAGTAAATTGATTCAGTGTATTGGATTCTTGAGTGTTTCTTTGTGTTTCATACTTAGTTATTAACATCTAAAATTATGGTGTTTATCTATAAAGCCCGAGTTTTCAAATGGGGCTCTTTCTACTAGTTTTCATGCCCTAAAAAGGGCATCCTTCAAATTGGTTTTTGTTCCAAAAAGTGTTAGAAACTTGAGGGATATACAAAATGATTTTGACAGAAATACTTGAACATCTATCAATATGAAAATTTTTATATGTTCTATTGTGTTTCCTACTCATACTTGTGGGTTTGGATTTTGTATTTTCTGGCTTGGATTTGGAGCAATAAAACATAACAAAACTCTTACATAGTGGATCTATTACTTGAGCCAACAAAATAACTTCATGAATATAGAAGGAAAGTCCAGAAAACAACGTGATGGTCAATGCAACCAATCCTCAATCACAAGTATTGCCTCATAGCTCACTGCTTTAATGTCTATGAAGTAATATCTGTTAGTTTTATGTTTGGATATAACGTTGATCATATGTTTGGGTTGAGATCCATTCATTGTTGTATTAAACCTCAAGTGATGCAATGTGTTGAGGCTCTTGTGTTCCACACCATAAATTTCATCATATAAACATCAAAGAAGGTCCTATAACCTTGTCAAACTGTTGAAATATTGTCATTCTTTAAGGATCCTTTCAAGGGTTTTATTTGCTGACCAATATGCATAGGAAAAACTACATGTGATGAAGATGTAAACTCGTATTCTTGCAAACATTTGGACATAATCATCATTTGAATTGATAAAGGTAGTAGATCAATGTGAAATATAGGCCAACGACCTCTCCATCATGTCTTTTACTTAAGTGCATAGTCTACATCGATGACTTGTTTTTCATATTGTCGATACCTATGTGAAATAATGGGTTCTCCTCCCCTTCATCTTTGAAAACATCTATTTTTTTCATGTCCATAAGGAATTGGGCTTTGGAAATATCCACTTTCATCCCAATTTTTTATGCTACTAGAAATTGATGCCTCCCATTGTTTTCTCTTCGTCTTTGATCAGTTTGAGAATTTCCACCTTTATCCCATGTTAAAGATGATGAGAACTCTCATTTTCTTTGATTGAATTACTTTTTTGCAACTTTTAGTATTTCTTGAAGAGATTAATCTATTTTATGGAGAGTAAACAATTCCTCTCATCTTGAGTATCATTTGGAAGACCATGATAAAATTCAAGGCCAATTTATCTGGTCTCTTGTTGAAATTTTGTCAAATTGTAACATAGTGAAAATGTTCCATATAATCCATCATACTTTATTTCCTTTCATTTTATATTATGGAACTCAATATAGAGTTGTTTCTCATAATTTAATAAAAGGAATCATTCCTTGACCAGGTCTTCAAACTTGTATGAACTTTTCACCACATCTTTACCTTCAAATTTCGTCTAGAGTTGTTTTCATAGTTTTGGTCATTAAGTTTTAGTGTATCAATTATAGATTTTAAAATTATATTGAGTCGAGAATATAAGTACTTTTTTTGCGAGAACCTTGATCTAAGTGGAATGGAAATTGCATGTAATAAGTTTTTGGTAGATCATGACTTTAGTAACTTTTGTAAGATGGATGCATTGAATGTCCACCATTACATGCATCGAATAGCAACATTTGAAATTGTGCCTTGCAGTGAGAGGTATGGAATTGTCAATGTGCATGGGACAAGACCACTGGTGTTTTTGTTTACCTATTCTAGTTTTATCACCTTTATTATTGTTTTTAATTTCTCTTGCTTCCTCCAATTTTCTTCATATAGTGTTTCAAAATTCTTACTAGCTCTTCTATAACCTAGGGATTATATTCAAACCCATATGAGCTCAAAATAATTGCCCCATGCTTTGTTATATGTTCAATTTTTAAGCTTCTATAAATAATAATTACAATGCTCTTGTTCCATCTTGCTAGGAAAATATTTCAATAAATGTACATGGCTTACGGTACAAGTGCTAAGCAAACCATCTTAGAGTACAATAATTACCAAAAAGTCAAGAAACTAATAAATATGAAAATATATAAGCTAGAGACTACTATGTAGCATGCACAATTTCTTTCTATGGAGTTTATATGACTATATAAGGCTTATTAATTACATGAAACAATGATTTGTATAATTTTTATGGCCATGCTTTGTGGAATGTTATAGAAGTCTAAACATGTTTTATAATTGGAAATGAAAATGAAATATTAGTCTATGTTGTTTATCATTCAATCTTGTGGCACTAGAAATATAGTTTACTATTGTTTTTAAAAGAAACACAATTTTAACTATAAATGACAGTGACAAGTGGCTTTTGTAGTAGTGATTTTATTTAATTTTCAGCAATATTTTTATATTTTTAAATATGGGTATGTCACATATGGTATCGGAGCAAGCTTACAACACTCGGGGGTGTATGGGCTCGAAATTTGAAATATTTTTAAGATGTTTGAAACACTGACATTTTGATTTTCTTATCTAACATGGTTTTTTCATAGAGAAAGAAAAAGAACATAATACACACATCATGGACGATACACCACACATTCTAGATACTGAAACTCATGAGAGGAGAGAGACTCCTCAAGAAATTGTAGAGAGTATGAGAAGTCTAAAAGAAGATAATGAGAAACTTATCAAATCCCAAGAAGAACAGAGGGAACTGAATGCCATTATGTTACAAATCTTGACCGAGATTCAAAAAAACATGCAACGGGGTTAGATATCAAGTAACACAAGTAAAAGTAAAAAAAATGAAACCTCCAGTGATGATACTAATACAACAACATATTATTCAAGTCAAAATACAACTACTTCTAATGAATCCATCAGTAATGGGTCCAAACCTTCTTCTAGGCACAAGAAGAAGAAGAAGATTTCCAAATACTACTTATAGGGGGAGTTCCGAAAGATAAAACCACCTACCTTTAATAGTGAGGTAAAGTCTAGTGAGGAATTTGAGGCATGGATTCTTGGTATGAGAAATTATTTCCAGGTGCATGATTACTTTGGAAACATGAAAGCTAGAGTAGCTATTTACAACTTGAATGACAAAGCATCTATTTTGTGGGAGGATCTCAAGAATGTAAAGAAGCGTAGTGAAAATAAAACCACTTGGAAACTATTTAAAAAGTACTTCCATCGGAAGAATTTATCAAAGAGGTGTTTTGATGGAAAAATCAAGGAGCTTCATGAAACAAAATTGGGTCAATTAACTATGGATGACTATGCAAGCAAATTCCTGGAACTACTAAGGTATGTTCCATATCTCAAACATGAAAAAGTAAAGATTCAATGTTTCCTTAGTGGATTTCCTCAATCATATAGAGACATGATTGAGTTTGATGAGCCAAATACTTTGGATGATACAATAATACAAGGTAACTAATGTTATGAGAAAAACAAGAACACACCAAAATTTAGCAAGATGTGGAAGGAGAAGAAAAAGGAAAGTTTGAGCAAAGGAAGAAAGGATTTAAGCCTCCATGATTTAAGAATCAATCAAGAAGTTTTAAACCAAACCATCCAACAAGAAGAAGCTTTCAACAAAATTTTCCATTTCAGAGTGGAAACAAACCAACTGAGTCAATAGTAGGAAAGCCAAGGGAGTCTTGGAAAGGACCTCTCAAGTGTTGGGGATGTGGAAAAGAGAATTTGCTCAAGGAACTTGCTCATAGGAAAGAAACTAAGAAGAGTACCTATATTATACAAGAAGCTATGACATTGAATGATGTAGCCAAGACTATTCCAAAAATATATGCTACATTAGAGGATCGACATGTAGACCACCATGCATGTAGACCACCATTGACCTTGGATCTAGTCATAGCTACATTGCACCTAATAATTTTGATACATGTATTCTTTAGAAAAGAAAACAAAAGAAATATTGTTTAGTTTAGTTGGCTACAAGAGTAAAAAGAAAGGTTAGTGAATTGATAGAATATTGCCCGATGCAAATGAACAGACCGCTCACAAGGGTGAATTTAAATATTTTACCTTTGGGTTTGTATGATGCCTTAATTGGCATGGATTAGCTGACATCACATAGAGTAAAGTTGTACTACTATAATAAGTGTTGGAATATTGATAAGGGGGGTGAATCAGTATGAGCACATTTATTACTTTTAACCACAATATGTATTATTTAACTTTATGAGCAGTTCCTCAATAACATTCAAAACATCATGAGTAGAATAAATAAACAGTGAACAACGAGAAACCACACAAGTACACAATACACCATAATTTTAAGTGGAAACCCAATGCGAGATAAAAGCACAAAATTATTTTCTTATACGTCAGAAGAAATACATTCATAGGAAGCACCAACTTCCTTGTTTTCCAGCTACAATTGGAAGGAGCCTACAACCCCCTAGTTTCTCAAGCTCCAACCTGAAGGAAGATACAACTCCCTTAGTTTTTTGGCACCAACCTAAAGGAGGTTACAACGTCCTTTCCTTTCTTCGTCTGACCACCTTGAAATATAAATGGAAACCAAGCCGTCATTACCACAAACTCTATCGATCCTGTCACTATGAAACCTTTCACTGTAAAACCTGTCACTTTGAAACATGTCACTTTAAAACTTGTCACTTCAATCTCATCAACCAATCAGATATGGTAACATAGATCACATACCCACTATCACAAGTGTATATCTCAAGCCATGTACATATCATCACAAATATATCTCTCTTATCATGTGCCATACAAGTGCCAACATCCATAAACCAAATATAATGAAATATCACATCAACCATGTATCAAACCCTCACTCTTATGCAACTTCAACATGTACTAATACCTTCAACAATATATCTCTACCAAACTACCTTAAACACGTACCCTATGACACAATATATGCCTCAATAAAATACACAAGAATGTGTTCCAAGTACAAACAATAAGTGCACCAACAATGTGTCTATGCATATCTACCTCATGCAACATGTACCATACAACCAATAGTACCTCAAGAGCATATAATCAACCTCACATTACCATACCTCAAGCAACCACCAATATCCAATTTCAAACAAGCATATAATCATACCTTTCACTTTTGTAGATGTCTCTTTTGTACTTGAAACCTGTCACACATGCCTGTAGACTCTCCTCATCTCTTGCATCTTGATGCAAACCTCATGTTTCAAATCTGGATTTGTCTCAAGGGATGAAGCCTGCTATCTAGAGGGGTCTCACCTGACAAGCCCTATGCAACCCACAGGGGTTCCTCACGGGACACTAGTAGTCTGACTCGCGGGGTGCCTCACGACACACTAGTAGTCTGATCCATGGGGATAAACTAAATCGGGTTTTTTCACAAAACCCTCACTCTCCTCTGCAATCAAGAAAAATTTTCATCCCTTCTCCTTCGCTGCCTCATATTTGCGCTACCTCATATTTTTCAATAAAATTTCTACCAAAAACCTTTCACAAGATAGATATTCAATGTGTGCAATAACTGCTAATGGGAGTCTCTTGATATCTTATTTATACTTCCCAAGTGCCTTTCTTTAGGGGCTATATTGTAACTATTTTACCCATTTTCCTTCTTTTAGGGATAACCCACATTCTTGTTGCAACTAATTTACACATAATTAGTAAACTCATAATTTATTTGTTACAACTACTTTACCCATAATTAACTTCTTGTTGCAACCACTTTGAATATAAAACTTCTTGAAGACTTTCTAGAGGCTTCTAGAATAATTGACTTCTTGTTGACCTTCTAGGAGTTTCTAAACTATTCTTGAGGGTCCTCCAATCTTTACAGAGACATATATCCTCAACTGTAAGGAGCCATGTGATGTACCACCTATCACATAAAATGGCATGACACATACTATCCATCTATGATAGTATTGATTGAAAATACATTGGCCTACATGTATTTATTCCTTTATCAATTGTGGGTTCCATGACCATACCTTCGGGGCTATCGGAATATACTACTAGACTTGCTTCAAGGGTTGACATCAATGACAACCAACTCAATATTTCAACAATATCCCCCTTTGGCATTGATGGCAACACTATGATGCAACGCTGATGGCATGGAAACACTTATGCTCATGCTCCCCCTATGACCATCGCTCCCTATGGAATCATTCCTCTATTTTTTCTCTCCATTTACATGCCTTTGAATACTCTCTCTTTCCCCCCCTTTGACATCAATGGAAAAGTGTAACTTCCCTTTGGGGATGCTCCCCATTTTTTCACTATCCTTTGAGATGCTCCCCCTATCTGCAAGGTCCAAATATGTTTTCTTCCCTTTTTCTCTTCATGGTGCTTCCTCGTGTAAATCCATGGAATATATGAAAATAATTCAAAATAATTCACTGTGGGGAAGAAACTCCTCCAAGTTTCTGTCGAAGATACTCAAAGGTCTCCCTCGAAAGAGGTTTGGTGAAGATGGCTCCAATCTCCTCTTTTGTCCCAATTAACTCGACCCTGATGTTCTTCTCTACAACCTGTTCCCATAGAAAGTGAAACTTGATCGAAATATGTTTCATCTTGGAGTGCATCATTGGATTATTTGAGATACTAATGGTGTTGGTGTTATCACAAAATATCAGAATGGGATCATCATATTCAACATGTATATCCTTCAAATTTTGTTTCATCCATAGAACCTGAGCACAACATGTTTCTACTGCAATATACTATGCTTTTGTTGTAGGCAAAGATATTTATGATTGTTTCTTTCTCAACCATGATACCAGGAACTGTTAATCCCTAAATAGTGGCACATTGCCCCTTAAATAGGGCATATTACATTAGTAATGTTATTTTATTTATGCTGACTTGGGTCCATTAGTTGTAATTGTACCTCCTAGTCTCCTTGGTATATATAGGAAACTAGGAGGTACAATTACAACTAATGGACCCAAGCCGACATAAATAAAATAACATTATTAATGTAATATGCCCTAATTAAGGGGTAATGTACCACTATTTAGGGCTTAACATTTTTCATGTTTAAAGAAGGTTATAGGTGACAATATTCTAGTTCAAACTATATTGCCAGAACTCGATGAGGAAGGAAAAATTATATTGGAGTCTGAAGTTATCACTGACACAAGAATTCACCAGCTGAGGAATAGATCCATTTCATAGTATCTCATTAAGTGGAGGAAACTACCTGCTGAAGATTCCACTTGGGAAGATGAGTCTTTTATACAAAAGCATCCATAATTATTCAAGCATTGCGGAAAACACTTGTCTAAATGGGAGGGGCATGTTAATCTCTAAATAGTGGCACATTACCCCTTAATTAGGGCATATTACATTAGTAATGTTATTTTATTTATGTTGGCTTGGGTCCATTAGTTGTAATTGTACCTCCTAGTCTCCTATATATACCAAGGAGACATTTTCATTTGGAATCATATTGTATTTGGAAATATATGTGGTGTATAAGGAGGTTTCCCCTTCGAAGAGGCTTATTATCTGAAATTCTCTCTTTTTCAAGGTGTTGAGTACTTATTCTGAGGTTTTTCTATGCTATCTTGGTATTTGGTTCCTAACAGGGACTCACCCAAGTAGAAAGATTCTCCACTTGTACTTCTTCTATCATCAATGCAACCTACCCAATCTACATCTTCGTAGGCAAGAAGAGATATATCATTCCCTTTTGGAAACCATAATCCAAACTCTTATGTACCTTTGAGATATCTGAATATCCTCTTCACTGCCATAACATGTGATTCCTTTAGTGCTTCTTGAAACCTTGCAACCTGTCCAACTTCCTACATCACATCCAATCTAGAATTTGTCACATAGAGTAAGTTGTCAATCATTGATTTGTATTGTCTCTGGTCCACATTCTATGAATCATCATCCTTACTTAACTTGCAAATGGTTTGTATATGAGTCTTACTGGTTTGAAATCTTCCATTCCAAACCTTTTTAGAATTTCTTTGATATACTTGGTCTAATAGATGAAGATACCTTTGCTTCTCTCACATATCTGTAGTCCCAAAAAGAAAGGCAACTCTCCAAGTAATGACATCTCAAACTCATTCTGCATGTCTTTGGAAAATTTCTGACTCATCATGTCATCATCAGTTACAAAAATAATATCATCAACATAAACTTCAATTATCAAGATACTATCTTGATTTACCTTTTTGTAGAGATTATTGTATGCATTTCATTTCCTAAACACTTGTTGTTGTAAGTATCTGTCCAGACTTGAATACCATTCTCAGGGGGATTTTTTGAGACCATATAGTTCCTTCTTCAACCTGCAAACATAATTTTCCTTTTTTGACAACTGAAATCCTTTTGGTTGCTCGATGTATACTTCTTTTTGTAACTCTCCATTTAGAAAGGCCGACTTTACATCCATTTGATACACCTTGGTGTTTTTGGAACATACATAAGATAGAATCAACCTGGTTGCTTCCATTCTAGCAACTAGGGAAAATATATCTTCAAATTCTATACCTTCAACTTGAGTGTATCCTTTACATACCAATCTTGCTTTGTTCCTGGTAACTTGTCCATCCTCATTCAATTTTTTTTTGAAGACTCACTTTGTACCAATCACATTTTTTTTCTTCAGCATTGGAACAAGTTCCCATGTATCAGTCTTCTCTATCTGGTCCAATTCTTCATTCATATCTTTGATCCATTATTCATCCTTGTTGGCTTCTTCAAAATTTCTTGGCTCAATTGTGGATAATAGTGCTAGGTGTTGTTGTTCTGGTGAATGTATTCTTCTTCGGGTTTCAAATCCTACATCTTTATTCCCAATGATACTTTCTGGTGGATATTTTTCTACACTTGTCTGCTAGGTGTATTTGGAGGTTCCTAAATATCTTGCTGCTCTTGCTATGCCTCTAACTCCTCTTATTCTTCATCCACTTCTTCCTCTTTCAAATATTCTTTGTGATCATGTTCCACTGAATCTTTGCTTCCTTCTTTTGTCCTCTGTCCATTTGTTTCATCAATCGTCACATTGATTCTTTCCACTATCTCATTGAGTCTTAGATTGAAACATTTGTATGCTTTTCTTTTTCTTGAGTACCCAACCGGTATTCCTTTATCAAATCGAGAGTCAATTTTTTGAATCCTTCCATCTTCTCTTTTGATATAACATTTTCTTCCGAACACTCTGAAATGCTTCACATTTGTTGGTCTTCCTTTCCATAGCTCATAGGGAGTTTTATCACTATTATTTATGAGCATTTCTCTATTTTGAATATGAATTGTTGTATGTACTGCTTGTACCCAAAATATGTCCTTTAAATTGGAATCTTTCAACATAGTTTTGGCCATTTCTTGTACTGTTATGTTCTTCCTTTCAACAACTCCATTTTGTTGAGGTGTCCTGATTTCTAAGAATTGTCTCTTTATCCCATGTTCTCTACAGAAATATATGAATTCCTTTGATGTAAACTCTCCTCCATTGTCTGATCTTAAACACTTGATTTTTTTATTGTGTCTCAGTTTCAACCATTTCATTGTATATCTTGAAGTGGTCAAATGCCTATGACTTCTTCCTGAGAAAGAAAATTGCAGTCATCCTTGTGTAGTCATCAACCAGTAGCATAAAGTATTCTTCTCCATTCAATCCCTTTGTTATTATTGGTACACATAGATCTGTATGTACAATATCTAATGGTTTTGTTGTGGAGTATTCCTTATATTTGAAATTGGTCCTAGTTTGTTTTCCCTGTAGACAATGCTTGCATAGAGTATTTGATGGCTTCAAGATCTTAGTCATTTCTCTCACTGCTTCCTTTCTACTTATTTTGACGAGATTATCAAATTTTATGTGACTCATTGTTTTGTACCAAAGCCAACWTTCATCATCCTTTCCTAGGAAACATMTTTCCTTTCCAATTTCATTTAGTACATATATGTTTCTTGGAGTTCTTATAGCCGTGGATGCCAACTTTCCTGATCCTACTTTCCTTATTTCAATTTTTTTGATTCAARCATAAGTATGTTTCCTTGATCACACATTTGACATACACTTAGAAGATTGTTCTTCATTTCTTCAACTAGTAAAAAAATTTCTTCCCTAGGATCCTTGTTTCCAAACTTGATTGTGCCTCTTCCTATAATTCCAGTTGAGTTTCCATTCCCAAATGAAATTGATCCATCTCTTTCCTTATTCAATGTTATAAATATTTACTTAGCACTTGTCATATGCTTTGAGAAACCATTTTCAACATACCATCCATGTTTCTTGTGTTGAGCTTGCAAGGAAAGCACACATTCTTCAATGTTGAATTGATCCCTCTTATTTATTTGTATCCTTTGTGGTTCATGTATGTGATTGTTGATATTTTGTTGTGATTCTCTAAGAGGAACATTCAATCTACAATCTTTGGCCATGTGTCCAAAGTTGTTGCACTTGTAGCATTCTACTTCAGCGCTCAAGGATTCAAATCTGTTGTAGCTTCTTTTCTGTGCTTCATGAGACCTTCTTGGATAACCATTTCTTGTGTAGCCTTCATAGTTTTTTTTGTTCTTGGTATTGGCTCTACAATTCATAGATTTATGCCAAATACATGAATAACATAAACCAAGAAAAATAGTTTGATACCTGGGGATGGAAGATCTTTTGAATGGTGTTATTCTTCTGAATCCTTCTTCTTCTAGGGGTCTCTCTATTTCTAGCTATTAGTGAGTCTGAATTCTGAATATTCTGGGTGGTGTAGTGTCTTTGTAGTCTTCTTATTGGTTCCTCTTGCTTTCTTCCTTCTTAGAATAGCCTCTAACTCTTTCTGCATAGCTTCTTTTTTTATGTTATCTTTGGGCTTGAGACTTTCTCTGTCTAGTTATATCCTAGTCTAGATTTGTCATGGTATGGACTTTGACTACTAATGATATCATATAATACTTTGGTGTTGTTCTACTGCATGTCCTTCTTCTGAATATATTTTCTTAGAGTGACTATTTCTACTTCCAATCCGTCTATCATCTTGTCCCTTTCATCTAACTTACCTCTAAGTGATTCTTTAATTATTTTATCTTCTTCTACTTGGATTTTTAACTTCGAGATCGTCTACTCGACGTTTTTGGAGTTGGAATTATGATATCATTCTTTCTCTTTTAGTTTTTCTTTGAGTGACTTGATTTTCTCTCTTTAAATCCCTAGCTCTTCTAGTGCACTGATTAATTCTTCTTTGAGATCGACTTCTCCTTCTTATTCAAAATCCTCTTCAAAATCTTCTACTTCCATGAAGAGTACTCTTTCTATATCATTGTCACTATCTTCATCCTCATCTAATGATGAATTGTCTTCCTGGGTGCAAAGACTTCTCTTGAAGAATTTATTTTTGTTTCTTCTACCCTTTTGATTTTTCTTTTAATTTTTCGGGTATTCTTCTTCATCACTTTCCTTATTCTTATGAAGACATTTAGAAGAAAAATGACCAATACCACCACAATTAAAAAATTTCAATGGAATCATACCTTTGTATTTGCCGGTTCCTCTTTTCAACTTTTTGACGAAGTTTTCCATTTCTTCATCTTCCTCTGAATCATCGATGTAGCTACAATCTGACTTTGGATTTTTCTTGTTCCTATTTTTTGTCTTTCTGGATGCCTTGAATGTTGCTTCCTTCATGACTGGGTTATATTTCTCAATTCTCATCTCATAGGCTATGAGTATCCCATGCAACTCATCCATGGTCAATGTATCTAGATCCACCCTTTCTTCTAGAGCTGAAATATTTGAATCAAATATCATTGGTAGAGATCTTAGTACCTTTTGAACAACAAGATGTTCTTTCATCTCATCTCCCAATCCTTTGATACCATTCCCTAATTCATTTACTTGTAGAAATTAAGCTGCAATGTCTTCATCTTCTTTCATCTTCAATTTCTCAAACTTGGCTCTAATAGTTTGAATTTTAGCTCCCTTGACTTTGGCGTCTCCTTCGTAGATGTTCAGAAGTTTGTCCAAAATTTCTTTTATGGATTCACAGTGCATAACCTTGACATGTATTTATTTAGTCAAACCATTCAGAATAGAATTTATATCCCTTGAATCATTTTCTTCAAGTTTCTTTCCATCCTTATCTATCGAGGGAGTGGTTGGTCCTTTGTATCCATCTACTACTTCTCTCCATACATCAAATCCCTGTGACTGCACATAAGTTTTCATCCTTATGCTCCAGAAGTCATAGTCGTTGTCGTCAAACTATGGTACCCCAATATTAGAGTAATCCATAATCTCCTTCCAGTGATTAGACTGCTTCTTGAAGGACCTGCTCTGATACTAATTGTTGGAATATTGAGAGGGGGGGTGAATCAATATGAGCACTTTTATTACTTTTAACCACAATATGTATTGTTTAAATTTATGAGTATTTCATCAATAGCATTAAAAACATCATGACTAGTATGAATAAACGGTGAACAATGAGAAACCACACAAGTACAAATACACCACAATTTTACGTGGAAACCCAATGCGGGAGAAAACCATATAATTATTTTCTTATATGTCAGAAGAAATACATTCATAGGAAGAACCAACTTCCTTGTTTTCCAGCTACAACTGGAAGGAGGCTACAAACCCCTAGTTTCTCAGGCTCCAACTTGAAGGAAGCTACAACTCATTTAGTTTTCCGGCACCAAACATAAGGAGACTACAACCCCCTTTCCTTGCTCTGTCCTACCGCCCTGAAATATAAATGGAGACCAAACTGACACTACCACAAAATCTGTCAATCCTGTCACTGTAAATCATGTTACTGTAAAACATGTCATAGTAAAATCTATCACTGTAAAACCTGCCACTGTAATCTCATCAACCAATCAGATCTGGTCACATATATCTCATATCGACTATCACAAGTGTATAGCTAAAACCATGTACATATCATGACAAATATATCTATATAATCATGTGTCATACAAGTACCAATATCCATAAACCAAATATAATGAACTATCACATCAAACATGTATCAAAACCTCACTTTTATGCAGCTTCAACCTGTACCAATACCTTCAACAATATATCTCTACCAAACTACCTTAAACATGTACCCTATGACACAAGACATGCCTCAATAAAAGACATAAGAATGTGTGCCAAATACAAACAACATGTGCACCATCAATGTGCCTCTACAGATCTTCCTCATACAACATGTACCATATAACGAATAGTACCTCAAGAGCATATACTCAACCTCACATGAACATACCTCAAGCAATCACCAAGATCCAACCTCAAACAAACATATAATCATACCTTTTACTTTTGTAGATGACTTTTTTGTACCTGAAACATGTCACACATACTTGTAGACTCTCCTCAACTCTTGCAGCCTCATGAAAACCTCATCTTTCAGATTTGTCTTTGCCTCACAGGACGAAGCTTGCTTTCTAGCGGGGCCTCACGTGACGAGCCCTATGCAACCCGTGGGGGTTCCTCTTGGGAAACTAGTAATATAACCTGTGGGCATAAGCTAAATCAAGGTTTTTCACAAAACCCTCACTCTCATCTTCAATCAAGAAAATTTGTCGTCACTTCTCCTTCGTTGCCTTAGATTTGTGCTACCTCATATTTTTCAATAAAATTCCTGCCAAAAACCTTTCACAAGATAGATATTCAATGTGTGCATGAGGTGCTAGTGGGAGTCTCTTGATCTCTTATTTATACTTCCCAAGTGCCTTCCTTTAGGGGCTATCTTGTCATTGTTTTACCCATTTTCCTTCTTTTAGGGCTAACCCACATTCTTGTTGCAACTACTTTACCCATAATTAACAAACTCATAATTTATTTTTTACAACTACTTTACCCATAATTAACTTCTTGTTGCAACCACTTTGGATAGCAAACTTCTTGAATACTTTCTAGAAGCTTCTAGAATAATTGACTTCATTTTTACATTCTAGGAGTTTCTATATTATTCTTGAGGGTTCTCCAATCTTTACAAATCCATATCTCCTCAACCATAAGGAGCCACGTGGCGTACCACCTAT
>SNQJ01S0064248.1:49868-64420 GCA_010110895.2 Picea sitchensis
ATGATAGTCTTTCTTACAAATACACTGACCTGGATACCTTTATTCCTTGATCAACTATGGGTTCCATGACCATACCTTCGGGGCTACTAGAATTCGCTACTGGACTTTCCTCAAGGGTTGACATCAATAGAAGCCAACTCAATCTTTCAACAATAAGAACTTTGAATGCATGTATGATGAAGGGAATCTAAGTTTAGTGAAAGACACTCTGAGAACCGTTTCTATTAGACACATTTTTTCCTTATAGTTAAAAAGGAGTACCAGAAAAGGTTTTCAATTATACTCAGTTCATTTATTGGATTCAACAAAAAACAAAGAGACAAAGATTGAAGACTATCCAAAAATCCAAGAATTTAAGGATGTCTTTCCAAAAGAGATACTAGTTATACCTCCTAAAAGAGATATTGATTTTGTTAGGGTCCTATAATGATAAGAAATCTGATGATTCAGATATCATTTGTTGGTTTCATGATGAAGCTCCTGGCTTGTTGACGCACCTCGCTTCCCCCTCCATTTTGCATCATCCTTCACCCATCTTCCTGTTGCATCATCCACTTATCCTTGCTAACCCATATATTGTTGAGCCTCTAGTCCCCTTTCCATCCATTCACTTCATCGTTCTCCCGCCATTCTAACCTAAATAAAACAAAGTTAGATAACCCAAGATAAATAATTAAATAAAATATTAATTAGTTTAATAACTAATTAAATTAATAATTTAAATAATTAGTAATTAGGTTAGTGTAATAATAAATTAAAATTAAAAAAATATTAGTATAATACAAAACATTAATAAAAGATTTAAATATAAAAAAATATTAATAGTTATTAATTATTAAAAAAATAAAAAATAAAAATAAAAACAAATAAAAAATAATTATAAAATAAAACAAATAAAACAAAACATAAAACGAAACAATAATAAATAAAAACAAAAAACAAATAAATAAATAAATAAAACTAAAAAAAATCATATCCTAAGTTTAAAACCCTTCCCATTTTCATATTCTAGACCCCCTCCCCCCCTTACGTCACTCAACCAAGGGGGGTAAAAAAAGGAAAACCACCCTTCCACATGTATCTACCACAAGATTTTGTACCACCCCGTAAAACCATTTACCACCTACCCCCCTCTGGAATACCACCTTTCCCCCCAAAAAACCGCTTTTTGCAACGTTTTAACCAGTGTTCTTTCGAGGTGGATTACAGGAAAACCAAGGATCATTTTCAAAAACTGAAATAGGTTTTTCTCTGAAACGTGATGAAATTCAATAACCTCTCTCATATTTTTTGCAGGTTCCATGGTTTGGGAGAATCTATATCATGTTTGAGCCCTATTTTTCGGTATTTCGGATTTTCTTGTTTGAGACATCTTCTTCAAACCCATATCTCGGATAGCTGGAGATGAATTTCAAAAAACTGAGAGAGGGTTTTGCTCAGAACAAGATAATATACAAAAAAATCCCCCAGATTTTACACACCCATCTCATATTGGGAGAATCAAATACTTCCTTGGACCCTATGTTTTCGGAATTTTGTGAGGCGAATAATTCAAATTGATCACGCAAAGTGACAGACAAAAATTAGTAGTTATAGATTTGTAGGAGTGCATCCTAGACATCAAACCAACATTCAAATCACTTGGTAGTTTGTTGCATCTAAAATTTATTTTATTAAATCAAATCAAGGACCAGAAATCTGACGAGATCTGCATGATCCTTGTATTTTTGTAATCTTGAATCTAATTAGTTTAGATTTTCCTAAATTTAATCCTACTAATTAATGATAGGATCATTGTAAATAAATTACAAATACTTCTAATTTTGAGGTATTGTGGGTTGATTAGTTGGGACCTTTTTGAAGGATGGAACTAATTTTGTAAAGCAGCTCACAGAGCCTCCATGGATCAAATTTCAGTAATACAGTTGCAACATTACAAGATTCTTGTGTCATTTTCATTGGTGAAGTAATCTCCCTATTAATTTTTTTCTTCTGTTTACCATATTGTTTTCTACATTCTGAATTATTTTAAGGAGATAAAAGGATATAATTGGTTTAAATGTACCCTCTGTCACTTTCTTGGAATAATTTCAGTGTTTTCCACTGAAGATTAACCTCAGAATTCTTAGTTGCTCTGTTTTTAATTGGATTTCTTTACCTATTCCATATTTTCCATGCATTAAATCTTGAAGATCCAGTGAATTTGCCTACCCTGCCCTGCAATATTAGTATGTTAATACCTAGTTTTTGATCAATTATGAACCGTGACTCCATTTTCCCCTGTTACAACCAAACAATTCAAAACAAGCAACCCTATACTTTCTAACTAGCCTAACATTCTAATCCAATCAAAGCTAAATCATACAGAGAGATCCCTCTCCGAGTCTTGGAGGACTGGATCCTTGACTCCAAAGTGGTTTTGTAGTTACCTCTGCCTATTTCTTCTTCAACCTGAGAAATTACAGAGCGATAACAGATTTCTCAATTGATCTCATTCCTAGTTCTACAACTATTTCAAGAGCTCTGTACAGAATGAGTAAACCTAAACTGATGGAACTGGACATGCAAATACATGATTTGTTAGAAAAAGGGTATATCAGACCAAGTGTGTCTCCTTAGGGAGAACTTGTAATGTTTGTGAAGAAAAAGGGTGGTACTCTTCAATTGTGCACTGACTACAAATAGTTGAACAAAGTGACAGTGAAAAACAAGTACCCTTTTCCTCGAATTGATGATCTGTTTGATCAAGTACAAGGAGAAAAAGTATTTTTAAATATTGACTTGAGATCAAGGTATCATCAAGTCAGGATTAAAGATGAGGATATTCATAAGACAACTTTCAAAATAAGGTACAATCATTATGAGTTCATAGTGGTACCATTTGGACTTACCAATGCACCAACTACCTTCGTGTGTCTCCTGAACAATGTTTTGGACAAATATCTGGATAAGTTTGTATTGGTATTTATCGATGATATCCTTATCTACTATAAATCATAAGAATAACATGAGGATCATCCCAAATTGGTGTTGCAGACACTAGTAGAACATCGGATGTATTCCAAGTTTAGTAAATGTGATTTCTATCATAGGAAGATACAATATATGGGACAAGTCATATCATAACAGGGACGATCAATTGATCCAAAAAAGATCAATTGATCCATAAAATATCAATTGATCCAAAAAAAATCAAGGTCATTATGAACTGGCCCACTACTAAGAATGTAACTGATATAGGGTCATTTATGGGACTAACAAGATACTATAGAATATTTATAGAGGGGTTTTCAAAATTTTGTCATCCCATAACCTCTTTGTAAAAGAAAGGATTAAAGTTTTCATGATCTACTAAATGTGAAGAAAGATTTCAATAGTTGAAGAATCTTCTAACTAGTGCACCAATAATAAAGATTGTTGACCCAACTAAAGATTTCATAGTGTGTACAAATGCATGTAAAGAAGGTATGGGTGGGGTCCTTATGCAAGATAATCA
The DNA here is from genome assembly GCA_010110895.2 of Picea sitchensis. Lineage (NCBI taxonomy): Eukaryota > Viridiplantae > Streptophyta > Pinopsida > Pinales > Pinaceae > Picea > Picea sitchensis. The sequence goes on from SNQJ01S0064248.1 coordinate 53,365, forward strand.
TGTGGTAAGTTATGAATATAAGAAATTGAAAGAGCATGAAAGGAACTATGTTACCCATGACTTGGAACTTGCAACCATAATGGTAGAAAATTTTCTACTTGATGGGTAGAAAATTTGTGTTGTTGACAGACCATAGTGGATCAAAGCATATTTTCAATCATCCTCATTTGAATGATAGACAATCTAGATGGTTATCATTCATCAACGTGTATGATTTTGAAATTAGACAGATAAAGGGAAAAGAGAACAAGGTAGTAGATGCAATTAGCAAAAGTATGCATGATATACACTTGGAATCTATTAACACTTGCAAATTTGATCTGAATTCCAAGATAAAAGAGGCCTTGGATAAGGATGAGTATTTTATACAAGCAAAGGAAGGCCTACAACAAGAGCTACCAAACCAAAAATTTGATGGTTATCAAATAAATGAAGAAGGATTGATGATCTATAAGGATGGATTGTACATCCTTGATGCAAAGGATTTAAAAAGACTTATCTTGGATGAAATGCACAAGAAGTATTACTCAAGACATCCAAGTTACTAGAAAATGATTATCGTGGTAAGAAAATAATATTTTTGGCCTGGAATGAAAAACGAAATTGGTGACTATATTGAAAGATGCTTGGAATGAAAACAAGTTAAAGTACAACATAAACATTTAGCAGGCTTGTTGCAACCTTAACCCATTCTTGAATGGAAATGGGAAGTGATCAACATGGAATTTATCACAATATTTTCGAAGACAATGAAACATCATGATGCCATAATGGTTTTAGTGGACAAATTGAGCAAGGATACTCATTTCATTCTTATAAAGTCCACATTTAAAGAAGCCAATGTTGCAACGATTTTCATGAAAGAATTAGATTGCATGGAATACCTACCACAATCATATCAAGCAGAGATTCAAATTTTACATCAATATTTTGAAAAGGAATATTTGAAGGCTTGGGTACATAGTGGAATTTCAACTCTTCCTATAATCCACATTCACATGGATATACGAAGAGGACAAACCAAATAGTACAAGACATGCTTCACATGTACACCATGAATAGACCAAGTAAATGGGAGGAGTACCTGCATTTGGTTGAGTTTTCCTATTATAATGGTTACCAAGAATCCTTAAAGATGAGTCCTTTTGAGGCACTATATGTAATAAGGTGTTAAAAACCTATAAGTTGGGACAACCCAATAAATAGAATCATAGTTGGACCAAAAATGTTGAAATAAATGGCGCAATAAGTCATCAAGATAAATTAGAACTTGAAGACAATACAAGATAGAAAGAAGAGTTAAACAGACAGAAACCAGAATCATAAATAATTCAAAGTTGATGAGAATTTGTATATTAAAGTGAAACCACAAAATATCTCACTAAAGATTGGAGCCTATGCCAAAATTGCACCCATATATTGTGGACCATTCAAAATTTTGGAAAGGATGGGACCAATAGCTTATAAACTTTCTTTTCCTCCAAATATTAAAATACATAATTKTTTTCATGTATCTTTGCTTAAAAAATATGTACATGATTCTAATCATGTTATTTATTGGAATTTTATCCAAGTGGAACCAGAGAGAGAGTTCTAGCTAGATCCCTTGTGCATACTAGACAAGAAAGTCACAATGCTTCAAAATCGAGCCATCGCTTGGGTAAAAGTGCAATGGAAGCAATTTGGGCCAAATGATGCCACTTAGGAGATGGAGGATGCCATGAGAGAGCCATATCCATCCATTTTTTTTACAATATACATTGTTTCAATAAAGAACACCAAGGGCGATGTTATTCTGGGGGGGGATGTGATATCCCAAATTTTACTCTTGGAATTATTTGTAATCAAATTGATTAAATACTTTGCATGGATGCTTTATAACTTTTCTACATTGACACTATATCATGGTGTCATGAATCATGTACATATTTTGTTTTGMAATTAATAAAGGAGAATACCAAAATCAGTTGAGCTTGAGTGCATATATGTGTTATGATACCACAAGAGGGGAAAGGTGAGGGGGTCTAAGGGGAGGTTTTATGCATAAATAATCTACCCTATGCTATCTTGAATTCTCACCCAATTTAAATTTTGAATTTCAAACAAAATTGAGTTAAGAGGAGTGGAGGAAACCAATTCCTTAATCTAAGCCACAACTCCTAAATTTTAGCAAACTATCTCCCCTACATTCTTGGAACTAGGAGGAGAAATTGAGTTTGAACTCTCTATCCATTATGCACGAGGAATATTCGAATGGGGAGAGAAAGGATGTTATAAAAAGTGATACATGAGAGTTTGTAGAGTTTAGACACGGGAGGAAGAGAGACAAACCCATCATAGACCAACCAACCATGAATGGAAGCTGGTAGCCTTGAGAAGAAGCCATGAAAAAATCGAAAAATCTATTGAAAACATGAGACATAGTCTGGACCTTCTACACATACATTGAATATCACAAGAGTGAGTAATTTATAATGTACTAAGCTGCAGATAATGAAATTCTCTTTGTGTTGTATGGTCTAGGTATGTGAGTGCCATAGGGTTGTTCTGTCATAAAAAAATATGTAGAGGAAAACATTGATTAGAGTCCAAATTACAGAGTTAACTATCCCTCCCCTGGTGGTATCATAACCCGACTAGGGGGTGGTGTCAATTGTGTATTTTCCTATGGTTGGGTGGAAACAACTCAGTCATTTGGTTTTCGATTCGAAATTTGAATAGATAAGTTAAAACTTAACTTTGCTCTGGTTGATAAATTTTGTTGTTGAAATTTTGTTCTAATTACAAAAATAATTGTCTTAAAAAAATTATAGGATTGTATCAAAAAAAATATGTTATGTTATGTTATGTTGTTTTATTTTGTTAGAATTTGTATCTTCTATGTGTATATAACTCGTTTGTATTTTCTCGGAGAACAAATTCATGTGTTTCTGCTCAGTGTGTAATATCAAAGTTCTGGAAATTTAATTCTCTAGTTCTTAAAATTGTTATATATATATTACATGTGGTTCACGACGCCGAAGACCAGTACCTTGCTACGTTATGGAAAACCCCCTTGAAATTCGTGAGAGAACATGAGGAGGCCAGGATTGGTGGGATATTGATTTCTCAACAATAGGAGAAACATACTCAACAACAAGAGTATCTTATAGACCCATTAAGGGAATCACATGTCACTTAAAAGGAATTGAACCTAGGTGGGGAGGATAATAACCATTCCTCCCAACCACCCAAGCCACATCCAATGGACACACACACACACACACACATTCATAATGAGCTAGTATTCTTGGTGAATAGTCCTGTTGGACCCTTGTGGGTAATTGTTTTAGATACTATTTTTTTCTATGTCTTTGTCAAATATTTGTGTCTGAACACATTCTCTAATAGGTAACCTCAACGACTTTGTGCCTTAGAGGGTGATGATATTCTCTGTGTCTTATTTATCAACATTAACTGCAATCTTATCTGGGTATGTATGTGTTTATAAGTGAATTGATTCAGTTTATTAACATCTAAAATTATGGCGTCTATTTGTAAAGCACGAGTTTGCAAATGGGGCTCTTTCTACTAGTTTTCGTTACCTAAAAAGAACGTCCTTAAAATTGGTTTTTGTGTTGAAACTTTTTCAGGAAATTGAGGGGTATATGAAATGATTATGGCTGAACTTCTTAAACATCTATAGACTATAAATCTAAATAATTTTATATATTTTGTTGTGTTTCCTTCTCATAATCGTGGGGTTGGATTTTATATTTTATGGCTTGTATTTGGAGCAATAGAACATAACAAAAATATTACACAGAGGGTCTACTACTTGAGCCAACAAAATAACTTTGTGACTATAGAAGGCAAGTCCATAAAACAACCAAGTGCTCATTGGAGCCAATCCCTAATCACAAGTATTTCCTCGTACCTCACTACTTTAATGTATATGAAGTAATATCTATCATTTTTGTGTTTGGATTTAACATTGATCATGTGTTTTGATTGAGATTCGTTTATTGTTGGATTAAACCTCAAGTGATGCAATGTGGTGAGGCTCTTGTGTTTCACACCATAATTTGCATCACATAAACATCAAAGAAGGTCCTATAACCTTGTCAAAGCATTGAAATATTTCCACTCTTCAAGGATCCTTTCAAGGGTTTTATTTGCTAACCAATATGTAGAGGAAAAAATACATGTGATGAAGGTGTAAACTCATATGATTGCAAATGTTTGGACATAATCATCATCTGAATTGATAAAGTTAGTGGTTCAATGTGAAATATAGGCCAACAACATCTCCATCATGTCTTTTACTTAAGTACATAGTCTACATATATGACATGTGTTTCATCTTGTCCATACCTATGTGAAATAATGGGTTCTCCTCTTCTTTATATTTGAAAGCATCTATTGTTTTCATGTCCATAAAGCATTGGGTTTTGGAAAGATCCACTTTCATCCCAATTTTTTATGCGACTAGAAATTGATGCCTCCCATTGTTTTCTCTTCATCTTTTATTAGTTTGAGAACCACCACTTTTATCCCATGTTAAATACAATAGGAACTCTCATTTTCTCTGATTGAATTAATTTTGTGCAAATTTTAGTATTTTATGGCAAGCTTCTTCTACTTAATGGAGATTAAACAACTCCTCTAATATTAAATATCATTTGGAAGTCCATGATAAAATTTAGGGCCAATTTATCTAGTCCCTTGTTGACATTTTGTCTGATTGTAACATAGTATAATCCATCATTCAGATTATGGAACTCCATATAGATTTGTTTCTCATAATTTAATAAAAGGAATTGTGCCTTGATCAAATATTCAAACTTGTATGAACTTTTCWCCATGCCTTTTCCTTCAAATTTCCTTTGGAGTTGTCTTCATAGTTTTTGTCATTAAGGTTTAGTGTGCCAAGTATAGATTTTAAAATGATATCAAGCTCATGCTGATACTTTCTCAAAATTGGTTATTAATTGATTTACAAGTTTAGTTGTTTGAGTCCATAATATAAGTACTTTTTTTTTTTAGACCCTTGATCTAAGTGGAATGGTAATTGCCTATAATAAGTTTTTGGGATATCATGACTTTAGGAACTTCTGTAAGATGGATGCACTGAATGTCCACAATTAAAAGTGATGAATAACAACATTTGAAATTGTACCTTGCAACGAGAGGTATGGAATTGTCAATTTGTGTGGGAAAAGACCACTGGTGTTTTTGTTTACCTATTCTGGTTTTATCACCTTTATTATTATTTTTAATTTCTCTTGCTTCCTCCAATTGTATTCATATAGTGTTTGAAAATTCTTAGCAGTGCTTCTATATCCTAGGGGTTATTTTCAAACCCATATGTGCTCAAAATCATTTCCCCGTGATTTATTCCATGTTCAATTTTTAAGCTCCTATAAATAATAGTTACAATTCTCTTGTTCTAGCTTTCTAGGAAAATCTTTCAATAAATGTACATGGATTAGGGTACAAGTGCTAAGAAAACCATGATAGAGTACAATAATTAAAAAAAGGTCAAGAAAATGATAAATATGAAAATGCATGATTTCTGGCTATGGAGTTCATATGACTATATAAGGCTTATTATTTACATAAAACAATTATTTGTATCATGTTTATGGCCATGCTTTGTGGAATGTTACAGAAGTCTAAAAGTGTTTTAGAATTGGAAATGAAATATTAGGATATGTTATTTATCATTTAATCTGGTAGCACTAGCAATATAGTTTTCTATTCTTTTTAATAGAAACATAATTTTAATTATAAATGACAGTGGCAAGTGGCTTTTGCAGTAGTGATTTTATCTAATTTTTAGCAATATCTTTATATTTTTAAATATGGGTATGTCACACATGTAAATCAACTATATATGTAAATCAACTATGCATGCAAATCATCCATGTATGCAAATCAATCATGCATGAAAATCAATTGCACATGAAAATCAACCATGTATACAAAATAACCTACTCATGTAAATCAATCATACATGTAAAACAACCATGCATGAAAATAAGCTAGGCATGAAAATCAACCACACACACAAATCTGCAAATTAGAAAATCATACATATGGTAAATCAAAGAAAATCAACAAGATAACAGGTGGACCAAAAATAAATCAATTGAAAAAAGAAAAAGTGAATGGGGAGGAAGGAGACTAGGAACATTTTTTTTTTCCAAAGAACAGAGAAAGCAAGGGAAGTGGAATCTAGGGAAGAATGACATGATTGTTCACCAGTGGAGTTGTTAATTCTGTTAATGTATATCTCCCTCCTATGGATAGGAGGGTTCTCCCTTGAATCTACCCTTGATCCAAGATAGACAACAAATAGAATGCAACCCATATTTCCTATATCTACGAGATTCAAGTGTTATTTATGTTATGGAAGAAAGATAAGTACATGGTTTCAATTGTTTTTCTTGAGCAGTCCTGGCTCGCACAACTCCAGAGATCTGACTCCATCTCCTGCCTCCACTTCCTTCCCAAACATGACAAGTAATACCTAACTCGAACCTTTCAAGTGTTAAAGAAACTTAAATAAATTCATATCTATTTTATCTTACTCAAGTAAAGAATAAAAGAACCAACATGTAATTGAATGGAAAAAACATGGAAGGGGGAAAGTAGTATTGATCTATATTAAAAAAAAATGAGAACCTTACAATAGTGGTTTGATTACCTTGAGTCCAAAGTTGCAGTCCTCTTTGGCCCTTACTTCATCTCTTCCTTCACCCTCACTCTCACTCTCTTCGAATTCCAACAACATAAATTTATTCTCAATTCTTCCACTTATTCTCCAAGCAAACCTCCATGCATAAATAATTGTAATGTCCCCAGTTTTGGATTCCCCTACCCTGCAGTCAAAGGTGACCTTATGAGTTTATGTCAGCCTGAACAGAGGAGTAAAATGAAGATAAAATTGAGCTCAAGAAATTTGGAGGAGTTATATGGGGACCATGATAGTCTATTTACCATCTTTCATCATCAAGATCATTTCCACACAATTCGCTCTAGATTCCGTGGCATTTCGACAATTTTTCGTAATTTTGGGTTATTATTGAGGACACTTTAATTAAATAAACTGAATATATTATTTGGATCATATTATCTAAGGGAATACCTTTGTGCAATATCTCATTGGAATCGAGATGAAAATATGTAAATGTTGAGATGATGAGAAAGGGACTCCGACATCCAGGAATGTCTTTAAAAAACCAATTAATCACTTTCTGGCATTAAAAAGAGTTATAAAAAGGGGTGTTTAAGTGAATTAAAGTTTATAAAAGTCACTTTACTTTATTAAAAGAGTAAAAGGGTCTGAAAAAAGGTCAACAAGGAGAGAAAAGGAAAATGAGGGTGCTTTCTCTCATTATGCATATTGTTATTTTCTAAAATGAAATTGAGAGAGCTCTTGTGGCTTTGGCTCTTGGGAAAAAAACCCTAGAGATGTTGAAATATTGGTTTCGGTGGTGAGACCATCCACCCTAGCTAGTCATTGAGGGGAGATAAACTAGATCTTCATCCGGTGCTTCATTGTGGTAGATTTCGTCTTCTCGTAGTTGATATTTCTTGATAGTGGTTGAGTTTTTCTTCTTGTAGTTGAGTTCTTTATTGACGGCTAGATTACTTCATTGGGGGGTGAGTTTGCTAATTGGGAGGAAGAATTTCTATGGCAAGGTGTAATACTTTATTGTGGGGTCAAGCTAACGAATGTAGAGGCTATTTTTTATTTCGGGGCCAAGTTTCCTCTACCTAGGTGCCGTTTATTATTGTTGGGCACATATTTTGGGGTTTGAGGAAGATTTATTTCAAAGTGGGTTAAGTCTTCACTGGTTGGAGGTTGAAATTTCTCAAATGGGTCTGAGTTAACTCTTTATGAGAAACGATTCCCTTGTGTGGGGTTGATTCATCTAACATTGGGCCGAGAATCTTCTTGTTGTCCAAATTTAGTGGGGTTGGCCTGTGTTTTTTTATTGTTGGGCGCATTAGAGCTTTTTTGGGTCAAAATCAGTGGGTACATGACCGATATTTCCCCTATATAGAACGAATTTGGGTGAAACAGATCCTTCGTATCATTGAGATTTAATTACTGAAGCTAATGGGCATATTATGTGGAATTTATAGCCTTATTCATTCCACAAATATGAGAAGCAAACTTCAACAATTTTGTATCAGGTACCTCATTTTTGTTGTGTGTTATTTGTTGGGAATTTATTAGTGTACTTAAACTACATTGAATGGTTAAATGCTACAAATATATTTGATTTTTGTATTGGTGTTACATTGGTGAGTCATAATAGAGTTTTGAATTGCTTATAAATTGCTATAAAACATTGTATACAAATTGTTTGTGTAAATGACTAAACTGCAAACTAGGCAAGAAAAATATCAAATAAATTAGCTGAAACATTACAGTGGTATCAAAGCTTGTGATCCTCCCAGCCTATGAGGGTATACAAGATTGTATATGGAAAACAATCAAAACAATGTAGGGAACAACGGAGCTAGTAGTTCAAAGAGGATAAAAAAAATACAAAAAGAACAAGATGAGGAGTTTACAAATTGTTTGAGGGAATATATGGCGCTTAATGAGGGATTTCACGCAGCCATGTCATTCAAATAATTTTTCACCATCAAACATCTTGAGTGGTATGAACCCCAAGTATCAGTGGATAAGAAGGTGAAAGTGCCAAGGAAAAAGGTACTAGTTTTAGAAGATTTTGATGTTTCTAAAATTGAGGATGACAACACAACAACATCTAGTACACCTTTAGCATTGTCCTATGAGGCCCATAACACTAACACACATGATGGACATGTTGATGGTGCATATGGTAAAGTGTTCCAATCAACCAATGTTGAGGATTCAACATCATATCTTAGTAGTGATGTTCATGATGACGAGGGTGTGTGAGCACCTAAGTATGATGAAGATTCAAAGCCTTATCCTATATATGACTCTTATAACAATGCATGCATGATTGTACCTAAATATGACGAAGACTAGGTATTTGAAAAAATTTCGTGGGATATGGATCCATCTTCTCAAGAGCCATGCGTGGAGAATGACAAAGGGGAGGTTTATTTTGGTAGTGATAATACACAAGGGTCCCATCATTTGACAGGTCAATGTATGGTAAGTAAATATTGCATGGAATTTTCTAGTGAGTCAACTGTTGTTGATGGAGATAGTATTCTTATAGATGGAAACAAATCAGATAATCTATTGTCTGAAAACCCATACCACTTGGATAAAACTGAATGAAGTCCCTTAGCATTACGTTATTTGTATGATTAGTTATTGGTCACAAAGGAGCAAATTGTACAAGTGTTGACAAGGGAATATGGTGCTCATAATTTCATTGAAGGTATTATGTGGAAAACCTAGATCAAAGAGAGATAAAAAGGAGTTGCAAGTGGAGTCACTGGTGCGTAATTATGTATAATCAAAGAAGCACTAGAGTAGATGAATGCATATTACTTGCAAATGTTCATGGATATGGATCTTTCTCTCAAGTTCGTTGAAGACAAGGAAAGGGAGGTTGAGGAGATTTGTTACCAGTTGAGTTTGGCATGCTCCTCATCACTTATAGTAGAGACTCCATCATCTTTGGAAGTCGTGACACATGAGGGCATGATTTCCCCCCCATTATTTGAGGGAGGATCCTCTTATGACAATCCTGCACGAGGAGCATTCAAATTTGCATATGCGTAAGGAGAGGTATGACACAAAGGGTTTTGACTATGCTCTTGTTTTGCATTGTGGGGATCATGAGCCATTTATTTTAGAGAGCCCACTAAAGGCTCAAGGCTTAGCTATGAAGGAGATAGTTGGGCACATTCCTTGTGGACTTGCCCGCAAGGGAGTATATGCATCCATGGATTGGTTGGACACGTATATGACATACACGGGCACACTATGGGATGGGGTGTTTAAGTGACTTAAAGTTTATAAAAGCCACTTTACTTTATTAAAAGGGTAAAATAGTCCAAAAAAGGGTCAATTAGAAGATACAAGGAAAATGAGGGAACTTTCTCTCATTATGCATATTTTTGTTTTCTAAAACGAAATTGAGAGAGCTCTTGTGGCTTTGGCTCTTCAAATGAAAAACTTAGAGAGTTTGGAATATTAGTTTTGGTAGTGAGACCATCCACCCTAGTTATTCATTGATAGGATATTCAATGATCAACAACAATGTGCAGGGGTATTCATTGGTGTTTGGTAGTGTGTAGTGGAGTTGTGGGGTGTTTCCTCCAGGGAGACCTCCTAAGATATTCCTCGAGTATACCATTGATTTGAGGTTACCTAGGATTGGCGAGTGGATGGGTGAGCCTTAGGGAGCAACATATCCCTTGATGATCACTCTACATATAAGATATCATCAAATGAGGGTCAGGAAGTGCGATAGTCACAGGTCTTATTCCATATTTCTTTATGATTTCTTGGTCATTCCCTTGGGGTTGACCAATGAACTAGTCACTCTCTAGTATTGCAAGCAATGGAAAAGGTATCTATTGCTATTATTTGATGCCCTCATTATTGTTGATGTTAGTGGTAGCATCAAATAGGTATTTTAACACAGTTTTATGTGTATAGATGTGTGGAAATTTTCCAAAGCCTAATACTCTTGAATTTACTTTAATTAAAGAATTATTAAAGAAAAATTATTTTATTTAATTATGTAATTAATTAGTTGGGTTATTTTAGAAAGTGTTAAAAGTACATAGCATGTAATCTTAGCATGCGATCTTCGCATGCAGTCTAAATATCAAGTGAGATTAGAAATAGATTATAACTCATGATTATAAAAGAAAGGCTACGATGAAGGAGGAGAGAAACTCACACATAGATAGAAAAGAAGGAATTTTTATAGTGTGGAGTCATTTGAGAGTATAGAAGCAAAGGAATTTTTCTTACACTTGACAAACTCAAGGAGAATTGATACTTTAGATCTTGGATAAATAAGGACTTTGATTCAAGGAGATATTGGATAGGGAATGAGAAGGACTTCCATCTATATATCAAGTCAAGGAGAAGAGAGAACAA